>JAOWAY010222136.1:0-34491 GCA_028565895.1 Goniobranchus geometricus | reverse complement strand
TGGAAAATCGCTGAAATATCGCAGAGATGAAGAGGCGATCTTCCCGGGTCGCTTGAAATCAGGAGCTGCCTGAAATTGTATCGCTGCGATCTGTACCGTGTGCACAGAGTTCTAATCTTAATAGGTGGACTTCTGTGACCGTGTGACACCGACCAGCGTTCCCGTGAACACATTTCCCATTCCGGCTGACATGGGGCTTAGCGGGGAAATTTTTTTTTAAACAAGCCTACAGACGTTGCCTTTGGTTTTACGATTAATTTTACTTCGGATTTGGATTCAGCGGCTCTAAATTCTGGGGGCTTACGAGCAGATTTCTCAATTTTTGCAATTTAAAAGATTTTGTCTATATTATATTCCCCTACTTTATCTTTGTCAAGGTCAATTTCAAGGCCAAGGCTCTCTGTCATTCGTCATCTATACTATAATATTATTTTTGTTGAAGGCATGAAACAGCGAAATGAAGTTTGTTTTTTTTTTATGAAGCCCGTCACAGCCCTGACTGAGCGCATCCCCTCCCTCAAGCCATTTTCCCGTGTCAATGCCTAGGCCTAGTGGGGAGGCATTATTTCTTGTGTTTGTGTTTTTAATTTTTGGGTCGGGGAAGGTATTGTTTCGTGTGTTTGTTTGTGTGTTCTTTAATTTTTGGAGTCGGGGAAGGCATGGTTTCGTGTGTTTGTTTGTGTGTTTTTAATTTTTGGAGTCGGGGAAGGCATTGTTTCGTGTGTTTGTTTGTGCGTTTATTTTGTGAGTGGGGGAAGGTATTGTGTCTTGTGTTTGTTTGTGTGTTTATTTTGTGAGTGGGGGAAGGTATTGTTTCTTGTGCTTGTTTGTGTGTTTATTTTGCGGATTCAGGGAGGCATTGTTTCTTGTGTTTGTATTTTATTTTGTGGATTCGGGGAAAGCATTGTTTTGTGTGTTTGTTTGTGTGTTTATTTTGAGAGAGGGGGAAGGCATTGTTTCTAGTGATGGTTTGTGTGTTCATTTTGTCAGTGGGGAAAGGCATTGTTTCTTGTGTTTGTTTGTGTGTTTATTTTGTGGGTGGGGGAAGGCATTGTTTCTTGTGTTTGTTTGTGTGTTCATTTTGTCGTTGGGGGATCAATAGGCTATTTCGTGGAATTTAACACAGCATGCGTACATAGTATAGGCATAACACTGTAACACAATATTGAAGATGAGGTAAGTCCATTCATTACGGCGCACCACCTAGTAGAAAGTCTTTAAAATTTGTTCTCAACATGTCGTGGTCGAAAGCGAACACTGCAACACAGAATCTGCCATGATACTAATGATCGTTTTGAATTGGATTAATCGCTCCATCTAAACGCGCCAAAAATCCCTAGCGATATCTGAGAGATTTAGTCGCAGAGATTATATCCCTGCATTCAAATCGCATGCCAAAATATCGCTGCGTCTTAAGGCCCTAATAGTCTCTGGGTCGATGAGCTTTACTGTATAAGTATTGATCTATCAATGAAATGATGAGAGAGAAAACTTTGTCAGCTTAACAGTACTATATGTCAAATGAACATACTTGTTATTTAAAGCCGATTTCGAACTAAAAAAATCATATTTTATTGTCTGGTCATGGATATTCGAAACACCATACAATGCCTCAGTATTAAAAAGGGGGTTTCGAAGATTTAGACAATTTTCTGAGGCTCTAAATTTCTTAACAGACCACAGTTAAAAAAAGAACAGCCGGAAGTAGTGAAAAAACATTTCCATAAAAATCAAACTTAATAAAAGTAAAATAGAGGAAAAGAAGTTGGCAATGAGCCAAAAACCAGCAAAATAGTGATTCTGAAAAAATATATCTAGATCTACCGGTACATGTTCCAAATGAAACAAAATGTCTAATACTGGATATGTGTGTAACAATTAGAACTGTGTGCTTTGTTTTGTTTTATGGTTTTTATTGTTCAAATTGTTGTTTGCTGTGAAATGCCTCATTTAACAATTACCGTCCTGTTCAATTTGAATTGTTTTAAGTGTGTTGATATGGAGACGAAAACGTGTTGGTACGGAGACGAAAACTGTTAAGCCCTTTGATATTTGAAATCAAAATTTCTTTCTTTTGTCTTACCAATAGGCCTAATTGAGCATGTCTTTGCTAAACAGACTTCAGATATCGATCCAGTTTCAAGGCAAGGAAGGCAGGATGATTCCCCTTAACTTAACAGAGCAAAAAGGCTTCCGACCCAAACGTTCCAAAGTATTCTTTTCACCTACAATTGTAAACATGTGAGTCAAACTCCTCAGCACTAAAGCCTGCCAAGCAATTGGAACACTGCAGAAGCTTATGCACATTTCTCATATGGCCCTTCAAATGGTGCTTGTGTTTGAATCTAAAATCACAAATCTGGCAGACAAATTTCCGTCCTCCATGGGCTTCCTGGTGAAAACGTAGACCGCCATTGCTCATGAAACCCTTGCCACATTGCGTACATGACAGGGGCATCATGTGACCGTGGTTTGTGGACACATGCTGCCGAAGCATTGACGATACTGCAAAATGTTCGGGACAGTAAGGACATGCAATCATCTGCCCTGGCACAGACTGTCTCCATCCAGCTCCCTTAGATCTAGATAAATGCTGTGGCAGTTTTGCTGGTTCATTGCCCACCAGTTGAACGTGGTTTCCTGCAAAAAGCATTTAGAAAGAAAAAATCAAAAAGAAAAAAATACTGCTGGCTGGGGCACCACTTTTCTTTCATTTTCAATCATTTAACACCTTTCCCTTAGAGGTTTCCATGTCCATATTAATTTCATACCCTTATTTTCCGGAACATACATGATGAGCAAATTCCTGGTTGCTAGGAAAAGCTGATAAGCAGCGTGTACACAATATCAATTGATGAATATTATGCAGATGGGATTTCAAGTGATGCTTGAGTTTGAATTTAAAGTCACATTCGGGACATGGAAACTGTCTTCCATTATGACCCTGCATGTGAAAACGCAAACTGGCAGAGCTCAAACAACCCTTTCCACATAGATGGCAACGGAACGGCATATGTTCACCATGTGAGGCTGACTTGTGACGGCTGAGGTCAATCTTGAAGCTGAAAGTGAGCGGACAATGGGGGCATTTAACACTGCCGGGTCCGAGTGAACAACCTATGGCTTGCTCAACATGGGCCTCACTGGAAGAAAAGGAAGCTGTGCTGGGGTGTGATTGTGAAATGTCCATGAAAAAAGACGTTTGGCTTCTAGAAGATAAATTCTGAAATCCATCACTTTGTTCAGTGCCCTGTCCATGGATGCCTCTGCCAGGATCTCCTGAAAAAATATGAAAGCTTATCAAGTGTGGGTTTAAATCAAGAAACTCAATAAAATAAACTGTGCAGAGCAGCAATTATTCCGATAAGGCCGCTGAAAGTGTAATTGAAATGAAGTTTGCTCCTCTAGAATAATACAGTTTCATCTTGTACATTAACATCATAAGCGCAAGCAAGAATCACTCATCTGATAAATTCAGTTTGTAAGGCTAAGATCATAACATTGTAGCATGAGCAGTGGCCGAAATTTCTTGGTGCAAGACAGTGGTAAATTTAAAGATTCTAAGAAGATTTTTCTCCATTCCCTGATACAAAATGTCCAAAATCCATGTTTCCTTCAGGAAATATATCGTGATTTTGAAAGAACTGAAACAAGTAGGCCTACTGTGACTTTATAACAATTCCCATTGTGTACATAAAAGACAATGAAACAAGTAGGCCTACCGATAACTATTAAATGGCATCGTTTTGGTAATATTTATTAAAAATAAAACTTTCATACAACTAAAATGTAGCTTGTGAGATGTTAGGAGCATTTAGATTTTGCCTGAATTTGAAACACAAAAAGGCAAATAAACCAGCATTCTTTGTAAACTTTGCGGGGGGAGGGGGGAAATCTGATGGTCTTTGAAAGACTTAAAGTAATAGCAAAGGTAACATCTAAATGAAAACACACTTTCATCATAGTAGGAATTGCAATATTGACATATATGAGAAGTAAAATTTCCAGCAGAAATGCATCATAAGGTATATGAGAGGTAACATAACTATTTTACACCTTACATTTACTGCAATCTTTTAAAAGAAAAATACTGGCGGTCAAGGATAATATCAAAATTTTTCCAAGGTATCTCAGACAATCTACTTGAAGACAAACCAAAGATGACTCTACAGCAGGATATGGCAGTGAGTAGATGAAGAAGCTTTATAAACTTCAACAGATTTGATGGATAAACAGACATGTTGTTCATGCATTGTAATAATATCCAACCAAAGCTGAGATCCATCAGAAGTTTTGTTTGTGGACCAATCGCAGATGATTCTTCAAATGATGCTTCAGATAAAAACTTGATGCACAAAGATGGCACTTGAATTTGCGGCCTTCATGTCGAGATAGATGCTGCTTCAAGCCTGAGCTGCTGAAGAAGCCTCTGCCACAAAGTGAACATGAATGTGGCAACTTCATTCCATGATCATGGATGATGTGGTGTTTGAGGGAGAAAAGAGTAGCATGAGAAGAATGGCAAATGTCACAGACAAAGCTTTGCTGCCCTTGTCTACCAGTTTGAGATGTATCAGTGCCACTAAAGTTGTCATTTAGTATTCCTCTCATTGTCTTGGCGAAAGGTGGACGTGTTGACTTGAAGAGAGAAGCCGAAGCCTCATATCCATATGTCATGTCGTCTGCAAAAGGAGAAAAAACAATTCATCAAAATGGCAGTCTTTACGAAAAAGTGTGTTTTTTAGAGACACAAATAAGAAGATGCTGCTTATAGAGATTCATCTCTGAATTGCAGTCAAAGAGCAGGTCACAGGATGAACACTGAATCTGTTTGTGGATATTTCGCAAATGACGCTTCAAATGATGTTTGTGCTTGAACTTGTTGTCACATATACGACACATGAAGCGACGATCTGTATGATCGGTTTTGTGATGGATCAGGCCTGATTCACTCAGAAAACGTTTACCGCAGGGACATTGATATGGCAGTTCTTGGTAGTGATTATGCGTCATATGTTTTTGAAATGTACTTCGAGTCGGGAGGACTTCAGGACAAAACAAGCAACTGAACATTTGCTGATATTCTCCAGGAAGTTCAACATTGTCAGAAACAGTCCTGATCACAGAATGGTTGAAACCTTGGTCAAAACCACCCCCAAGCTGTGAGTGTGAGGATGGCATCCATTTTACAGCCATATCCATCTGGTCTGAAACACAATAAAAAGAGAAAATTTTGGAGACAATCATGACCTCTTGTGTAGCAGCATCAATCACAATGTTAAACCAGCTCTTGAGAAGGTTCATTAGGACAAACATTAGAAAGCATAGGCTACATCAAAAAGAGTGTTTGTTCCTAATGTGATCTTTCATGTGGTGCTTGTGAAGAAAGCTGGTATTACAGTACAGGCAGGTGAATCGGACTCCGGTGTGAACGCGACGGTGATGGTAAAGTCCAGAATGGCTGTAAAATTTCTTTCCACAATCTGAACATTCATACAATTTTCCCTGAATGTTGTGAACACGAATCATATGTTCCCTATAGCGATGACACACTAAAAACTTTTCAGGACAGATTGGGCAAGCATATTGCAAATTTGAGTCTTCATTTTGTGCAGATCTATGAATTCTTTTGTCCCTCTTGAACTTGTTGGGTGACATGTAAACATAATCCATGCCTTCCTCATCCAATGTTCCCAACGGCTGCTGATGTGCATCTGAAAACAGAAAACAGTTTAACTTAGTGCACACAGCTTATGCAGGGAAGGAAGGGATGGATTATAATGCCTACAGCTCAAATGTTGTTTCAATGGATGAGTCAGCTTGCGAAAGGGGGATAATTTTCCATTCCATGTCTACGTAGCATGTGAGATTTGAGGTGGTGTTTGTGCTTGAATTTCGACTCACAAAAAAGGCAAATAAACCTGCGTTCTCTGTGATCTACTTTGTGGCGGATGAGACCTGATGGTGTTTGAAAGCCTTTATTGCAAAGTTGACATCTAAATGGAAACTCATAGCGGTGACACTCAGTCAAATGTCTGTATAAGTTTGTACGGTTTTCATGCTGGGATTGGCAATAAGAGCAGACCATCGGCCATGTGGATGATACAGAATGATGAGCAGAAGTCCATGGCTCTGGGAAAGAAAAAAAATCAACATGGCAAAGGTTCATACTGATAGCCGGAAATACTTGTCGTAGGTGGAGCGGTGTCATGATTAATATAAGCAGTCTTGAATTGACCTTCTCAGACAAAATTCCTGGCCAGAGATAAATGTGCGGGTTTTGCAACTTGCAAGGTAGGCTTACTTGGCAACTGATCTTTCCAATTTTTCCATTAATTGAGTGACTATCAGTAAGAAATAAAATGATTTCATTTTTTCCTGCAGCAGTCTTTTCTTCCTTTACTATGAATGTAATATAAAAATAAAAATGCAAAAATACCCATATCTAAAAAAACAACCAAAAAGCAAAAAAGGCCTTTTATCGAATTTCACCACATCATACATGTTCAAGCTGTTTACTAATAACTATCATTACTATCATTGAGATTCAAAATTTCCTCATCTTTAATTTTCTCTTTTTCCATCTAACGTTAATGATAATAGGGAGTGTAGACCTTACTTATGTGTAGATCTTGCTCTCAGTCTCAGACAAAATTGTATACTTGATCTTTTAGGGCTCTTCTATTCTATTTATTGATTCATCTAAGCACTCAGAGAACAAATAGGATGATAGTGATAGTCTATAAAATAGAGTTCAGCAAAGAAAGAAAACTTGCCACAGTGGAACAGAAGCATTTTCAATAAACTTATAGTATGAGGGGCTTATAAGTATTACAGAAGGTAAAGAAATGGAGGCTGGAGGGATGATTTACAGTAATACCCCCATGGCCATCAAGTCCCAGACTGTGCGCTGCAATAACTGCCCAAGAGTGTCTATAGACTGCCCTTTTACTTTATGCACGACAGTTCACAATCAATCCAGAAAGCAAGTGACATCCATGGTATTTTGAAGTCATGCGATGCACACAAAAAAATGGGCTTAACCAATGTTCACTTCTACCTAATTTTCTCTCTTTCGGCCATTCAATCAGCTGGCTTCAAAAAGCTTTTATCAACCTGCCGTTTTGTATCAAAGTGCAGTATTTGCACTATCACAACCTCAAGACTGCATTTTGTTCTAAAACAGCACAATTGATATGAGACTGTTTACTTTAAGGCCAGACAATTTCTCATATTATTGTCTTATCACTTGCTCTGGTTTAAGTTTTGTCTAGACCCTCACTACACTGCTCTCCTATGTTGCCATTCATTCACAACTGTACTGTTAACTCTTACACCATACTCTCTTAAAAAAAATAAATACAGTAGTGACCGCCTAACATCCTGCCCCTTGAGAAATGAAAAAGCGGGATCTTAGGCTGACCGGGATCTTAGGCGGGCGACAAAGGAGATAACTACAGTTCTCAGTGTCATTCACAATCATACCCAATCGGCATCAAACCCCTCTAGAGGCATGGTCATAATCAAAGTTAAAGAAGACTGTTTTCACCCTGTCAATCATAAGACATATCTTATCTTTGCATGTTTTGAATAAACCACCATGCAAATGGCAAGTTCATAGGTTCCATAAATCTAAAACCTCAATGTCATCAATCCACTCCTTTTCAAGCAGTCAATTACACAACAGTTTAATTAAATTTGTTCTCTAATCTTATGACATTTAGTAAGCACATGCCAATTTAAGATCTACCTATTGACATCATTGCATCCCAGCCACGCAAAGCAATAGCCTATCCATAGATTCCCATGCACAGTCGATGACTGCCCATTGGCCTCTTTGTTTCGACCAGACACAGGTTGGCGCCTTTCAGTTACACCTAAACCAGGTAGTGTGACCACATAACACTTACCTGTGCTCAGGTCGCTAGCTACAATCTGCTAATGATTTTGACCGAGACTAAAATCAAAAGTGAGAAAAAATTGTTGTGACACCTAGTTGAATTCGTCACACCACTATCTCAAAAAAGCGGATTCTTAGGCGACGGGGGCGGGATCTTAAGGAGCAAATTTATATAGGAATAGGACAAAAATCTGTTTCCCATGAAAAGCGGGATCTTAGGCAGAATGGGGTCTTAGATGGCAGAATGTTGGGCGGTCAGTACTGTAATAGGAAACAAAAAAACAAGTTGTCTAGTAACAACCCATACTTTTAGTATTATGACAACAGCATGTGCCTGCATGATATTATGTAGTTAATGGGCTTGATATTAATAATCAGGTAAAATATTAGCTGGAGCGCTTGAATTTGTATAAGACCTTAATTTGTACTGAATCCAATGCAATAAAACACTTTGACAGACATCTTAAACAATTAAGACACACAATTGCAGCAAATATATATAAATTCAAGTGTGACTTTTTCTGAAGTTATAATTCGCCAAGTACACAGAACTAAGATAAGAAAATCATAAAATCTTATTCATACATACTTTATTAATTAAAGACTTGAGCGAAAGTAGTCAGACAACAATTTTCACTTCCCTTATAATTTTAAAAAATCTTTAGGCAGATATAACTAGAATTCTCCAGAGATGATTGATATCCAGATCAGTCCAAAGAAAGACATCTTCCATCATACGCACACACAAGGTGTTATTCTATTATTTTCATTTACACTGTAAGAGGTGCTGGTTAAACTCCTGCAAATTGTTCGACAGATGAAAACAGTCAGGACATTGATATAATTTGTGCACACTTTTGACATGGTTCTGACAATGATGCTTCCTTTTGAACTTCATATCACAAATTTGACACCCAAACTTGCGTTCCCCATGGTCCTCCAGGTGCTGCTTCATGCCTGATGCAGTGAAGAAACCTTTTTGGCACTTGGGACACTGGAATGGGGTGGCTTCAGGGTGAACCTCGCTCAAATGCCGGTGGTAAGCTGACCTGATTTGAAACACTGCTGGACAAAAGGCACAACTCATGATTGATTGACCAGAGGAGGAACACTCGGTTGAGTCAAATTGACCAAAGTATGGAGTATGTTCCGATTCTTTGGATATGGCCATTGGCCTCCATGAAGAAAAATCCATTTCTCTACCTGGAAGACAAGACGAAAACATCTGAGGGAAGTTTCAATTTCCTTATTTTGACCAATAAACTCAAAATGAAATCAAAGCATTTTTTTTTCACAAGCTTTAAACCTGTGAATAAAATGTAAAAATAAAATTGATCCATCCATAGGACACCAAATAGGACAGTTGTTTCTTTAACAGTGCAAGAATATACTCTCATGTGAAAAACAGATCTTTGTCAGCTTCGGGTTTGTTCGGGTTCTAATCAACTTTATAAGGTCATCTCAGTGCCCATGGAAAAAGTAAGATCGACACTCCCTCCCCCCAACCACCCCCTTTTAAAGCGACATGAAGATGTGTTCTAAGGAGGAAAGGAGTTGCCAGAGAGGAAAGTAATCTAAAAGAAAAAAATCATGATGCATACATATTATAATAATACAAAGAAACAAAGAGGAAAGTCACTAAAAATAAGAAGCATATAGGCCTACATGTACATTACAACAATAAGCAGGATACATATTATAGTTCATGTAATACAAAGTGATAGAGGGGAAAGTCATTTAAAATAAGAAGCATAATACATTACATTATAATAATACAAAGAGAGATGATTTACAGGCAAAAAGAATCATCACTTCTCATAAAACTGCCAACTAATTAATGATACATTGTAATAATACAAAGTAACTAAATGGAGAGAGGATTTACCGGCAAAAGAAATCATCACTTCTCATAAAACAGCCAACTAATTAATGATATATTATAATAATACAAAGTAACTAAATAGAGGGATGATTTACCGGCAAAAGAAATCATCACTTCTCATAAAACTGCCAACTAATTAATGATACATTACAACAATACAAAGTAACTACATGGAGAGATGATTTACAGGCAAAAGAAATCATCACTTCTCATAAAACTGCCAACTGATTAATGATACATTATAATAATACAAAGTAACTAAATGGAGAGATATTTAGTTACAGGCAAAAAAAAATCATCACTTCTCATAAAACTGCCCACTAATTAGTGATGTCCATCAAACCCCAAACTGCATTACATCAAAACCCATGTTTGTTTGTTTTTTAAGTTACTGAGAACAAAAGCACTCGGTCCTTAAAGATAGCAAAGGATCTTGACAGAATTTTTAATTCATGAAATGTACACAGAGAGGCAAGGACTCACTAAAAATTACAGGGCGGATTCTATCACTGGACATAAAACCAGCCCTGACTGAGACGAGAGCAGAATGGGTCAGGATATGTCAAGATACAAACAGCTCTAAGCTGGAAAAACCAAATGAGTCCAAGCCGTAAGGCCAACACTCAGAAATCCAGTTGATCCCAAGACATGGGTGGGAGATGCATGGAACTGAGTAACAACCCAGCAACAGGACAACCTAAAACACCCCTGAAACACATCTCCAAAACACCCCGAAACACATCTCCAAAACCCAGCTAAATGGAGACCACGGGCTCCAGGGAACAAATCTAGGAACAAACAAAAAAACAACAACCCACAACGTCAAGGATTAACATGACACACACACAAGACACAAGCAGCAACACAGTTCAACAACACAAGTAAGCACGGCACCGATAAAACTCCATCAGTTGTTGAAAAGTGCCAAAACTCTTCCATCACCCACACACCTTAAACAACAACAACAACAACAACAAAAACACCCCAAAAAATAGGGGATGGCCACTGAATACGTCTCCTTCCGTCTTACAGCGAAATCCTACACCTTCTGAAGAAACAAAAGAGAACCTGACAAAATAAAGGACAGACAAAAGAAGTTAAGTTTCGTTCAACTAAATTATTCACTTCCTGAGACAGGCATGGGGAGATGTTATATTGGACAAACAAGGCAGCCCACTAACAATGACATTGGATACAGTAACATTCCGCTTATAGCCATGACACTTCAAAGTACCGCTTTTTCCCCCCTTTAACATCATTATTGGTAATGAAATCACATAGTGGCATGAAATTTGACGATTTCGCTTACAGCGACACCCTGACTTTGTCAGAATCCGCAATACTAAGTCAAAATACTGGTACCCCTTGCTTGCCAACCAATAAAATTCCACGCCCCTTAGGCTATTAGCTAAGTCAGCAAGCTAAATTCGCCAAATAGCTCCCAACCTCTAGAGTGATCTGTTTAGGAGCCACAGATTATTTACCATTATCATTGCTTCATGCATATGCATTGTAGTCTTTCTCCCAGTAGTTTTTCTTCATTTCATATATTGATTGGATTTAAGGACATTCTGTCCTAGCAACATGAATTCCCCGGGGATGTCATTATAAGGAAGCAGGTTGCATTGTATTTGACATCCTTTCAATTGAGGAACCTGGAACTCTTGACAGTTTTCCAAACATTTTCAGCAGCCAACATAAAAGAAGTACGAAATACAAGTGATAAAATCTGATTTGAAGAAATAATCATTTTCAGTGCCTACTTCGGAAAAGAGGTGAAAAATATTTAAACTGTCTACATTCACGAGATCAAAAATTGTGCTGAAAACAATGGCTAAGCTAGTGCAAAGATAGAGCACACTAGTTCCTGCATTAGTTCAGTAAGTATACACTTATATAACTACTGTGCTATGTGGCAACTGATTATTAACATTTTCTTTTCTGCTCTTTTATCATATGTCAGTTTGTTATATTTTACAGTCATGAATCAAATGTTGCTGATACTCTTCTTTGTCTTTGCATAAAACAGCACAGTTGCGACATGGAAAAAGTTTATGAACACTTTTCATATGGCTGTGGCAATGAGACTTCCTCTTGAATTTCATATTGCAATTCTGACATGCAAATCTCCGTTCACCATGATCCTCTAAGTGCTGCTTCCAGGTCTGCTCAGACATGAACACCTTCTCACAGTGTGGGCAATGGAAAGGCATTTCCTCACGGTGAAAGAGGCACAAGTGATGATGGTGTGCTCTGGAGTTGCTGAACACTTCATCACAAAAAGCACAGGGGTACAAGTTCGGAGTAAAGACAGGGTCACCAATTCCTCTGAGTCTTGATGAGCGATGTGGATTATAATCATCATAATATGCAGGCCACCTTGGGGCATCTTCAATTTCTGTGCAGATAGAGAATACAGATTTTGCAAAAGGCGAGCTTTTACTGTCACTGTTGTACACCGAGCACAACAATCTTTTTGTAATTGTAATGTAATTTTCTCATTGTCAAAAAGTATCAACACCGATAAGAGAAAAATCCCTCTTTATAACAAATATGATTGCTGACCTAGAGAAGTACCAGGGTAAAAAGACAAAAGAATACATAAAAATGTCATAAAATCAGGTGTCACGATTACCCATTTATATGATGAATAGGTAGAGGTGTAGCATAAGTTAAAATGGATATATGAACCAAAACAATTTCACAAAATGACAAATGTTTACAAATCAGCAAAGAAAGAGAAGGAAAAAAAACAAAGACTATCAGGACATCAAGATATCCTCAAGCATTAAATGCCTTTTAATGCTACTTGGTAATATGAATAATCACTGGTTCTAGACTCGCTTGAAAATAAAACCATTGTCAAAGCTGATTATGCTAGCCGGAAACCCCATTCTTCACAAAAATGAATCCACTGAATGAAGAAGTCAAGTACAGAGAATGGAAATTTATCAGTCAGGTCTTAAGACAAGATCAGGGAAATGATGGAAATATGGCCTTGACCTGGATACCAAAACAAAAAGGGTGGAAAGGAAAAGTGAAGATAGAGGCAAAGAACTCAGCAGACAGAAAGGAGCTAGGCCGACATGCAGATCTAGATTCACATTATGAGGCTCGCCAACACTATATCTTGGTCAAATGTAGATTTAGTTGGTCCTTGATCTGTTAGATCTTGATTGACATTAGACTTATAAAAGGCTCGCCATTTGACCAGCGAGCACAAAACTGTAACAATCTCCTACTTGCATTCTGATCCCTCTTTGTTAGTGAGAGAAAATCTTTCCTCTCTCTGAGACATGGTTACAGTATGCACATGGGAGTCTAAAATCAACCAAACTGAGTTTTATGCCTTTTTTTATGACAAATAAAATGTGTACCTTCTGGTTCATTTCGGTACCAAGGTTGGTGCAAATAATGGCAAACATTGTTTCTTTTGTAGCCCATGTCATAAACATGAAACAAAAATATAATTTTTAGTTTAATTTCAGAGTAACATAAAACGATATGCAACTCTTCACTTTTCACCTATTTTGCCTGGGTCTGTAAATTTTCAGCATTTTTGGATGGCGGATAAAAATTCAATGCTGCATTACATGACTGCCCCCCGTCCAAAATGTAAATAATCATCAAAGGGTTTAGTTGGGTGACAGTTCAACCCATTGACGATCATTATGTCAATGTAAAACTTCAAAACCCCATTTAAGGTCAGTTAGGATGAAACTGCAACTGAAAAGAAAGGTGCGATGGAAACAATGACAATACAATGCGTAATGTATGTTCCCCTCAATATCAAAACATCACTTGTTTTTATTTTTTTTATAATATAATAAGTTTAAATTTATATGACATGACAAATATAACACACTTACATTCTAGGCCGTAAAGAAACTACTGTCAGTCAGCAGAGAACCAATTAATAACAGTATCCATTTTTGTTAGTTTTTGCAAGACAATATGTGTTCCCTAAATTGCTGCTTAGTGTGAGCAATGAATGGGCAACTGAGGCAGGGATGAAGGCGATGGACAGCTTTTATGTGGTTATTGCACTGATATCTACGTTTGAACTTGATGTCACATAAAGGGCACTGGAATTTCCGTTCACCGTGGTCCTCCATATGTCTTTGAAAGCCTGACTTAGTGAAAAAGGCTTTATTGCAGGCACTACAGAAAAAGGGCATTTTGTCAGGATGTGCCATTGACATGTGCCTCTGGTATTGAAATTTGGATGAAAAGAATAAACCTCTGCAAAAAGGACACTCAGAAGTTTGTTCCTCACTATGGGACCATGATCCATAGGCACCAAATGAATTAGCTGTGTTAGTATGTGGGTCCACACTGGGATCTGTAACAAAGACGAAAGATATTATGTGTAACTTTTTGGGAAATCTTTTCACCAACGAAGTGTCCACAGCGTATAAAGAATTAAACACATTTTCCTGAGTATTAAATAAGTTTGTCAAAATTTCAAACTTTTACTACCGGTATGTTGACAATATGCTGATGGTAAAGAGTCAATAAACAAGTTCACAAGAAAAGAGACTGCCTCCCGTCACAAGCGACAGTGAACTGCTTAAATCATATGTCATGCACTGTACAATTCATTCATCTCTTTACACTAGCCAGGGCAAGAAAGTACGTGCTTGTTGTATTCTGGTCCGATGGGAAAGATATTGAAACACCTACGACACTCCCGCAGTTTGTGGACACCTTCAATGTGTCTTCTTAGGTTGTGCTTGTGCTGGAATCGGGCATTACATATAGTGCAGCCAAACTGCCATCCTTTGTGAGCTTCTAAGTGGTGTCGAAGGCCTGTCATGGAGAAAAACCCTTTTTGGCATATGGAACATATAAAAGGCAACGCCTTCTCTTCTCGATGAAGTGTGTTTAAATGTTTCTGATAAAAAGCTCGAGTAGCTAGGGTAGATCCACAAAAAGGGCATTGAAAACTCTCGCTAGACTCCGACAAGCGGGAACAAGTGAACAAATCAACATCTTTTGGAGTCGTCATGCACAAATGCCCTTGGCTTGATCTAAAATGTCCGACTTCCATATCAGGTCTAGCTCCTGAAATATAAACAAATCAAGGCATAAAAAAACGAAGGCCAAAATTTTGTTGTCACATGATCACAGTGCACATTATATAGTCTAATTAAAAATCAACTTTGGGTTCTTATCTCTACCAAACATCGGCAAACTTTTCAAGGCTGAGGAGCTCCACATCACCTTAAAATGAATGTCTGCTTGAACAAACAAGAACATGTTTTCTGAAGTCTTCTCCAACTCTGAATTCATGCTGGCAATTACGACATTCTTTCAATTGATGAGCACTTTCTAGATGACGTTTAATGTTTTTCTTGTGCTTGAATTTAGCATCGCATACAATGCATGAATACTCGACATTCTCATGAACATTGCTATGTTGATTCAATGCTGCCTTGAGCAAAAAACCCATGCCACAGATCTTGCACGTAAAGGGCAAAGCTCTTGCTTCCCTATGGCTCTGGTTCATATGTCTTTGATAGAGGACTGTTGTCGGAGTTTCAAGATCACAAAACTGACACCTTGTGGGTATTAAGGAAAGAGGATACCTCCACGAATGGCTATCGTTTAAAGAGCCATTTCTTTTCAGAGAATTCCGATAAAGGCGATGTGGTGCTTGAAAATTTGATCCTCCCACAAAATTTTGCTCTGAAAGAAGAAAAGGAAACAAAAAATTCACTTCTCGAAACACCACAAGAAGTCTATGAACCAGTTACTTAGCTGAGGATGGAATTCAAAATAAAAACTATTTATTAAAAAAAAAAAAAGCAACAAATGAGACTATGAAGGCCTATCATTAGTAAAGGTCTTTAATGTCATGCAAAACCAGTCCTCGAGCAAATTCCAAAATGTAAATCAAACTCTTTCCCAATTTTGAAATAGCCTTTACAGTATCTACATTCCTTCCTCGAATGGTTAATCTCTATGTGCCTTTTCAAGTTTCTACTGTATCGGAATGTCAAACCACAAAGCTGGCATGAGGCTCTCCCTTTGTGGGTTTCCATGTGATGTCCCAGGCCCTGAGAGGAAAAAAATCCTTTCCCACACATCGAACACACAAAGGGAAAATTGACTGGCTGCTCTGGATGAAAATCAGCTATATGTTTCCCATACTGAGTTCTTCCTGAAATTGATGCACCACAGAAATCACAAATAATAGATGACAAGCCAGCTTGACAAATATATTGGGTCCCATCATTTGAACTAGCATAGGAGTTGTTGCTTCTGTTTGGTGAGAGAAGCAGGTGGTCGGACGTGGCCTGGAATCCCTCTGTAGAAAGAAAAATCATGCACTTGAAGCTCGTCTGCGGCCAAACCTTAAGGTGTCTTTGCAAAACACAAAGATGCAGTTTTGGTTTGATTATAAGAGCTGTGAACTTCATATGAAATACTAGCAACTATGTATTACTCTTAGTGCAAAACCTCAACCCTTTCCTTACACAAACAACAATTTAAAGTCACATTCACTTCAACATATATATATATGAAAACAATTAAAGGAAATAAAATATAAGTAGGGCTATGATTTGAATATGTTTTATTCTATAATATAGGAGGAACACAACATGTCAACAAATTTGAATGTGTGTACTACAAAGAGTGGTCAATATATTATATATATTCAACTTTATTCTTTTTCTCATTCTTTGGCTTTAAGTGAACAAATACATAATATCTTGTGCAAGAAGTTCCTAAAAAAGAAAAAAAAATGACCTTGTATGCAGAAGAGTTAGGAGCAGCAACATTGGGACTCCAGCAGGTGATTCAAGAAAATATATAATTATTATCTAATCTGTTTGTTTTAACTGAATGTAGGCTCTCAGGTGTGCAATGTTGAATTTGTGAAAGCCACTGAAGGAGGGGGGAATGGGGTGGTAAAGTCCTGTCCATTGTCATGTTCAAGGTCAGCTAAGTTAAGCTAATCAAAACAACATTCAAAAGTCTAAGATTGAATCATAGTATCATCTTGTTTTCTCCAATTCCCATATCATTGGTGAAAATGCCAAACAGTGTAGTGTATGTCTTCCAATCAACATTTAAGAGGAGATTAAAAAAACATAATTGTGTCCAACAATTTTACTATAACACCGTCCAGATGGGATTCTTAAATGGTCCAACACCTACTTGACAAGCATTACTCATTTTAATGCATTATTTTGTTTTTATTTACTCGGGCCAACTTACACGGTTTGACCTACCTGCCAATGGAATATTTTCTGACTTACACGTTTTGGCATTTTCACCCATGATATCTGTTGCTTCTTCTTTTACAGCTGTTTTCGACTCATCTCAAATCCAATGGCAAAAAGAAAACAATAGGCTAGTTAAAAGTAAGGGAAAGAATACAAGTAGCAGACATAGTATACGGTTTGCTTATAGAAAAGGAAAAGAGGTTCCCTAAGAGGAAAAAGGGACTTATATAATGAATAATAAGCATTAAACTCCTAAAATCCTATATATTAAAAGGTAACTAATTATCATCATCTCTCAATATATAAAAAAACAAAAAACAAACAGAAACAAACACTTTACTAATCAATGGCAGCTAGGCCCCGATCTGTGCACAGCAAAAACCATAATCTTCCTCTGCCATTTGTAACCAAAAGTACTCAGTCAGTCAATCGAGCCAGCAAATGACATTAAAGTATTGCAAATGCACATAAATGGGAAATGCCTCCTTCCCTTATCTAGCAGACAAAAGAGAGCCTGACATTTGACAGACAAATGATAGACGAGAGAGGAAGCTCTCACTCAACCTTTAGTCGCATTGTATGATGTGCATGGGCTGACAGGCATTGTGTTTTTACCACCCTCTCTACTCTGATTGTCTTCTTATAATGATAAGCTTGTGTAAAGGATGCATAGGGAGGTGTGAACTGAGCTTGTTCTGACACCTGACCATTGAGAATATTCAAAACCACACCAAGATCCTTTGAAGTAGACTTTAATTTATTAGCATACATGAAGCAATCAGTCCACCAAGTTGAAAAAAGTTTTAAAAGGTGACAAAATGTCACTTCTGAGATATCACACAAGGATAAAGCACATCCTCAAGCACCTCTTTCTGAGTTTTAAAAGTGACAAAATGTCACTTCTGAGATATCACACAAGGATAAAGCACATCCTCAAGCACCTCTTTCTGAGAAAAGCACTTTAATTTTCAATCATTCTCCAAAGACTATACACAAAGTGTGACAAAGTCATTTATTCAATGTTACTTGAAATGAAATAAAAAATGCATATATATATAATGTACATTTATCTTTTGAAATCTTCCTTAGTTTGTCTAATGCTCAAACAAAATGTTATGATACATATTATGTATACATATGATAATATTGTGGGCTCAAAAAAAAATAAAAGTCCCTGCCTTTGACATAAAATTACCTCATGGGGGAAACACACACACACACACACAGAGACACACACACACATGACAGTAACATCACAAATAAGCATAACATTAGGAATTTAGTTCTGAATAATAATATTTTAGTTGTAGTCCATGCATTTGAATCTTTCTTGAAGTTATGAACATCTGAAATAGCTCACTTATTCTACCTTGTATATATTTGTATCCTCAAAAATGTTCGTTCTTTCCTGTAAAAGATTAGTAGATCTAGTCCTCCCCTTTACACTGCTGGAAAGTGAAAAACTGAATGAATGTGGCATTTTTAAATTTTTTTTCTTTTCAGAACGGTACATATCAGATCTATCAAGTCCCACTCAGTGCACATTTCAATATAAAACATGGCAGACAATGCAGCATCAAAACAATTGAGGCAATGGAGGGGGTGAAAGAGTGTTGTTATACACTGTCAAAGGATTTTCCCCTCCTCGAGCCAAGGGGGTGTAAGAGATCAGCTAACTAAATGGGGCATAAAAGCTTAAGTAACAGGCCATTTGAGAAGAAAAAATGGAATCTGGTTTCATCATCATCCTCAAGTACCGTGGCTGAGACAGACATTGGCGAGCATGACACGCCATTCACTAATCTGATTTAGCTTCAGAATTACCTGACTGAAAGTTAAGTACCCGTTCGGAAATACACAACAGGATGGTTGTACAGTGGAATCATATTTCTTTAAAACAAGGCTCAGACTAAGGGTTTTAAAATGTTTTGGCATACATCTAGTAGAAAGAGCCATAACACATTGTTTTCCTGACTTTATTCATCAAACCACTTGAAATCATCCACCTGTGAAGTTCCTTTTACTTTCTCCCCCCACCAGTGGTTTCAGTTTTGTTAACATGTGTATCAATTATTAAGTAATTATTATATTATAATGTAAGCTTTCTTGTACTTGGTTATGATATGAATTTTGTGCCTCACTCCTCAAACTAAATGATTCTAATTTCATATTACATGTGTACATCTAGAATTTATTCACATCATCACGCTCATTGGATAAATGCCAAACTCGGTTTTGTCTATTTTGAGCTGCCCAAGAAAAATATGTATTTTTTTGTTTTTTGTTGTTTTTTGTACTCAGTGTCTTTGGTTGGGTATACTCGATTATTTCTGTGATTTCTAAGTCCTTTATTTTGATAATCAAATCCATTAAAAGCCATAGCAAAATGAAGGAATCAATGTCTAGTTGTATTACTACTAAAAAAAAAAGTCAAAAACGAGTGCTAAGCATTACACTTACATCTACCCCAGCAAATTAATTTTTCAGGGAACACACATGACTCATGACCAATTCAACACTATAGGTAGCTTCACAGTGTTGACATTGTTTCATCCGATGCTTTCTTTCCATGTGGGCTTTCAGTACCTTCTTAATGGTAAATTTATTCGGACAGAACGGGCAGGGAAACAAAACTCCTTGATGTTTCAATTCATGCTCTTTGAGACCAATTTTACTATAAAATCCCATGAGACATTGACCACAAATGTACGGTAAGGCCATTGCGTCTCTATGGAAGGCATTCATGTGCTTTTGGTGATCTTTTCTGTTCCTGAATTCTTTCCCACATAGGTCACAGGAAAATCTAAGTGTGTTTGGTGGACTATAATATTCTTGTTGTGATTCATCAATCCCATAAAGGCCTGCATGGTCTCGAACTGATGACTGCCATTGTCTGAGCATGAGAGAGGCATTGGCTATTTGTCTTTTCCTTCCAGCTGTTGGTTCATCTGCATTCTGATTGTCATCTGAAACAAATGATTAGGGCCTGACATCAAACTCTTTATTACCATCATCCATGAGTCAGTAGGATAAAGCAACCGACCTTTGGTCGATTGTTGCTTATTATTAATATTAACCTATTAAACAAATGACTGTTGAAATTGTCTTGAAAGCAGTTCATTTTACTTAAATAAGGGTGTAGAAATCAGCATGTTAATCTAGATTTTATATCTCTATGATTTGGTGGGTGTGTGGTTGTGTGGTCATGAATGAAGTGACAAGTGGATAGGCACAAACAAGGGCTATCAATCACAAAAGCCTCAGTAAGAAATAGAGTTGACAACACAGATAAGCACGCTGTCCTCAAGCACGCTCCCGACTCAAGCATGCAAGCTTACTCTTGCAAATTTTTTGCTCTGACATGCACTCAAGCACGGTCACCCCAGCCCTAAGCACGCCCCAATTCCAAGTCTGGCCATGCTCTAATAATAAAGTCTAGGCCTCCTAGATATACATTTTGAGTAAATGCTGGCTTTTGAAATTTTATGACAGCACGAAAAAAAACATTATTGTGGACACGAGCGATGGTACGCATGGTGCCTCTGTTAAAATGCGCGTGTTCTTGTGTGTGCTTGCTCGTGTTCGTGATGAGCGTGGTTGAGCCTTGACGCATATATATCACAGGTAACAATGGAATTCAAAGTCTCCCAATCAATTGCCACGGTACAGGACTTGATGGGTTCGTAATGACTGTCTAGATCCATAATTATGAAATATATCATGTCAGCTTAATGTTTGAGTTGTTATTGAATGATGAACGGTCCCTAAGCCCTCTCTTACTTCTGCAATAAGCTCTTCAACCTTGATCATGGCTTCCCATAGAACATGTTTCTCTTTAGAGAAAAAAAAACTTCTTATTATTGAAGAGTTAGAGGCTACAGGCGACCTTAACTTTGCTGACACAGCGAGAAAGAATGGTATTTCTCGATCTGTAACCTCACGATTATGGAAAATGAAAGAGCAAATGAATGAAGTTTATAAAGCAATCAAAATAATAATACTTTAAAAGAAAACAACCCAACAACACCAACCCCTCTAGAAAAAACAAATAAACAATAACAATACCCCCACCCCCCCAAAAAAACAACAACAAAACAACAGATTACAATGTAGAAGAAGTGCTGCTAACCACTGGTAAAATCAAGGGAAACAACCCCACAAATGCATGTAAGGGAAGGTAATTCATGTAACTTGGGGCATTTCGTCCTCAAGCATGCATTGGCGATAGCAAGCTTCAGTCAGTCACCTCCCAATCACTGTGCTTATTGGCGGAGTCGATTGTACTGAAACGGACATATCAAATGATTCATTCTTGGGCCATTGCTTTTACTTTTGACTTCTTTTTCTCTTAAATTACAGATGATTGCAGCCCCTTTGCCTAAATGCTACGAGTAACAAATGAATCACTGCCTGACACAATTCAACTCGATTTATTGACTTTCAAATGAATGTCATCCCAGTGTTTAAAAAGAAAGCCATGATGAAAGAAAATAAATAATAGGCAATGCATAATATTTCACAACAATAAACTCTCTCTCTCTCACGCACAAACACAGACAGGCATCATTTATGAGTAGGACGCAAACTTTTCAATCTCAGAATATTATAGATAACAACAAAAGATCCAACAGATAGCATTGAAAAGTAATTTATTTTGCCGTCAACATTTTTTTCAATAATCAATAAATACATGTATGAAAAAAAAAAAATTCAATGAAATCTTCAAAGAGGATTTTATAGAAAAATGAATGCCAACAAATTATAACTCTTTCTTCTCTTGAACTAAAAATAATTGCATGAAGACATTTGTCATTACAGGTGGTGAGATTGAAAAAACAAAACAAAACAGTAAACAAAAGACATTGGAATTTTTTGTGTGAGTTCACTGTTGTGGGTATGGTGGGCATATGTGTGCCCCTGTTGAGTGAATGCTGTAAGTATCGCCACAAAAGAGACATTGTTTCAACATATGGATTTGAGTTAAGTGCCTTTTAAGGCATTTCTTAATGGTGAATGTGGAAGGGCATATAGGACAGGGGAAGACAATGCCAGTGTGTTTGATTTCATGTTCTCTCAGGCCTATTTTGGAATAGAATCCCATCTGGCACTCGCCACACACATATGGAAGAGTCATTTGATCTCTGTGATGGAAATTCATGTGCCTCTGGTGATCTTTCATGAAAGAAAAGGTGATGGAGCATATGTCACAATGAAATTGAAAGTGTTGTCTCTTCTCAATGGAATGCTTCTTATTTTGATGAGGCCCTCCTCGGGGTACCTTCTTAGGAGAATATATATGTCCAGCCTCTGAGCTGGCGTTTGGGCCACATTGAGGGTTTCCTCTACCTGAAAACAAAGAAGGTTGACATCGATTATGCCAAAAGATTACCCTCTTACCATACAAAATTCTGGCCACTTTTTTACTTTTGTTGTTATGACTAAGAACCAGAAACTGACACTTTGTCTCCCCACTGAGACTAATACAATTTAAGAGTCGAGGAAGAAGAGAGAAAAAAAGGAAGACCATTTCACTACAAGTCGGCCCAAACATGATAAGTAAGTCTACTCCTTTTTACGACAAACATGTAACTGTCCATCATGCATCTTATAGACAGTGCCACAGTATCTGCATTCTCGTCTAAGGTGTATCCGTGCCATGTGCCTATCGAGACCTTTACGATTGTCAAATGTTGAAGAGCAAAACGCACAGTTGAAAACAAGGTTATCATGTTTGATGGCGTGATCTTTCAATCCCATTTTCGAGTAAAACCCCATTCCACATACACTGCAAACGAATGGAAGAGTCATAGCATCTCTATGATAAATGTTCATGTGCTTTTGATGGTCCTTCATGGTTGGGAATGAATATCGGCAAGAATCACATGAAAAGGGGATGCTTTGTGAAGAAGTGGGCAACTTCAATGACTGGTTTGTTCCAACCAATGACATTCCAGTAGCGTGTGAAGAGGGAACATTTTGTGAAATTTCTCCATCAGCTCGAAGATCAGAAGCCTGATTCCTCATTTCTGAAATCGAAAGGGAAGTATACTGTATTTCTCCAGCGTCTCCCCTTTAGATTATAATGAATTATGTTTAACGTGATGTTAACAGGATAGCATTTTACAAAATTTGCATGGTTTAGACCAAGAGGTATAAAGACTGACATTTCTCTTTCAAAGAAACAAAGAATACGGTGATCAGTTATCAAAGACTACAGTGACACTTAAGATTTCAAAAAGAAACAGTCTTGACGGGAATATCATTAAGACTAGGGAAGAATTTACGAGTCACCTCTTATAGCGCCTAATTGGGGAGGAGAAAAGGGATATCTAAATAAGCTAAAAGGGAGAGAAAATTTGAATTTGTCTAAAGGTAACATATATGAACTGAAATTATATTGAGCATTAAGCATTTCATGACTTTTTTTCCCATTGATATCATGTACTCCCTTCTATGAATGAGTTATACACACACATGGAATCGTGAAGTAGATTTTTTTAAAACTTGATTATTCCATTGATAAAATAAAATGGAAGCAGATTCTCAGAGTAATCTTTGATGCAATGAATTTCTGACAGAACTTTCTTTTTGGCCAGATTTGATATTAATAATGTAATACATACGTTTCTTTGCAAGACTCCTAAAAACAATGAAGGACAATCCAAAATGAAAAAGGCTGCTTCAAACAAAACCAAACATTTTTTTAAAAAAAAGGTTGAAAAGTACCAGTATGTGTGGTGAATGATCATTTTCACCAGTTTTCAGAGGTAAAGCAATGTCTACACATGAACATTTGTGACTTAAGCCTAAGATCGACCTCTATCAACCAAAATTACTTCATATCTTTGAATCACAAGATAAAATATGTTGATTAAAATCTGCTCCACATTTCAACACTGATCCACAATAACGGCACTCTTTCATGTTATGAACACCCTCGTAATGGCGTCTGAGACTCCCTTTCGAGCTGAATCTAGAGTCGCACATGAAACAGGTAAATTTTTTCTTATTCTGATGCAATGCCTGGTGCTGAGCAAGGCCAGCCTGGGACAAGAAACCTTTGCTACATAATATACATACATAAGGAAGCATTTTGGCATCAAGATGGCACTCATTCATATGCCGTCGATAGTTGGACACTGAGGAAAATTTCATCTGACACAGGCTACATTGGTCAAAGAAACGACCAGAAGAATCAGGGACTGAGTCAATAAGAAGGTCCATGCAATTTTGATTCGGAACGTATCCCGGTCTCAAAGATTGTCCTTCAAGGTGACCATGCTGCTGGTAAGAGCTGTGTGGTTGGCACAAAGTTTGTCTTTGCTCCGAATTTTCCTCCACATTTAACAAGGTTGGGTCTCTTGATGGATGTTTTAGACATGCTGAAACAAAGGACAGACTCATATATAACCAAGGGACAGGTCCATAATAAGAAAATTCATGTCATGCAGTCTTTTTACTTTAATGAAGAGGGGACATATTATCACCAAAACTGACGCTTTCAAATTTGCATACATGGATAGATGAACCTGCATTATATATTTCATGGCAGTGCTCACAATTACGAACTTTATGCACAGACAACAGATGGCGCTTGAGATGGTGTTTATAGAGAAACTTTGAGTCACACACAACACAGATAAACTGGCGTCCCATAAGGTGGGTAGATTTATGCAACTTCATGCCACTCAAGGTGAAAAATCCCATCTGGCAATCATCACAGATAAAAGGGAGAGCCTGTAAGTCTCTGTGAGAGAGGTTCATGTGCTTTTGCAGATTAACCTTATTCATTGTAATTGGACAGCTGACTGGATTACATACAAGGCATCTGTAAGAAACAGTTCCATCCAATTCACAAGTCCTTGAATAAAACTGCCCTTCACCACTTAAGGGGAACGCTCGCAAATGCTGGTCTAGCCCTGCACCTGTTGGGAGGATCAAAGCGACAAGTCAGTCAAATCAAAGCAGCTCACAAAGAAGATATATCCCAGAAACAAGATCTTATGGAGAATCCTTGGAAACCTCTTTATATCGATGCTAAAGGCCTGAGACAAAAACGCAAACATCGACTTAATTCATTGTATCTGTTGTGCATAAAAGTGTTTATCATTCTCATAAGTCAATATCTTAACAAGGGAGGCAAAAAAGAGGGGAGGGAAGGGGTGCGGGAAATATCTTCATTGTTAGACCAGGAATAAGTGAACCTTTGCACAGACTCTGTTTTTATCATGAAAATATTCTATGTCAACAGCTTATGTTAAAATCAATGTCAGTTCTAAACTGCCAACATACTTTTTCCAGATGAGAAGTCCAATTTTACATTATGTAGCGCATGTTGTAGTCAATGCCCAGCTTGTTATAAAAACTCAAAAGAAAAGGTTCAACAAAATCAGTCATTTCAATTCCCATGTAATTTCAGGTGAGCTGTGAGCGATGTTTTATGGGCATATCTAAGTCCACAAATATGACATTCATACTGTTTCTGTTGTGAATGCAAAGCCATGTGACACCTCAAATGTGAGTGCTGTTGAAATCCTTTGTGGCATATGTCACAGTAAAAATTGTATGTCCCACAATGCTTAATTTTGAAGTGTGCTTTAGCTCCAGATGTTGTCTTATACATTTTGCCACATTCAACGCATGTTATCACATAATGCCGAGTACTTGCGTCAACAATGCAATAGGGGACCTTTCCTATGGAGGAATCGTCAAGGTAAAGGTACATGTGCTTTCTTGCATCAGCAGAGGACATTGCAGTTGGTCCTGAAAACCTGGGCCATCCAGTGACATCTGCAACAAAATAACAGGGCTCTTGAAGTATGATGACAGTATAGAAGCTGAGGCTTCGCAAAAGACCTAAAAAACTTGACTCAACAAATGTTCAAATTATTCATATCAAACCATGGGCAATCTTTTCATGTGCGCGTAAAGATGTCTTGTGCGCATAATGCTGACCACACACAGAGCACTGAAAATGTGATGCTTGACCATGAGTAGCCATGTGTCCACGGAGATGAATGGTGCTGCGAAAGCCTTTGTTGCAAACAGGACAATATGCAAAATATTGATGCTGGTGCTTGACTTTAATATGAACTTTGAGTCCACTTTTGGCTACGTATGTCTTGTGGCAAATTGGGCAAACGTATTTGTTCTGGTCATGATCGAAGAGATCTTCATCTGCTTTCAGCAAATCATTAATCTTTTGTTGGTCGTAAGTCATCTTCAGAGGTCCTGCATTTTCAAAAGGCAGTGGATGAGCAGAACCAGGGTTCCATTCCTCAAAGTGTTGGTATTGCTTACATGATGAGGAATAACCTGAGGAAGACTCACGTAATGCATCTGGAGAAAAAGGAAAAACCATCATTGCGTTGATACAAGACAGCAAGAAAATACATCCGGTGCACTTACAAAGACTTGCTTAATAAACATGAGCATGTGCTACTTTTTCATGGCTCCGCAGAGATGTTTTATGAGCATATTTTTGACCACATATTGAGCATTCATACTGCATTGGTAAGCCATGCACAGCCATGTGCCCAATGAGATGAAGCTTCCTCTGAAATCCTTTCCCACATATTTCACAATAAGCACGGAACTGTCCTTCATGTTTTATCTTCACATGCATAATTACACCACTTCGTGTCATGTACTTCTTGTGACAAATCCGACATTTGTATTTCTGAGACTGTTCATCATACTGACAGTCATCTTGGGGCGAGAATTTCACTGTCAGATTACTGTCGCCATCAGGATCGAAATTTGAATTTACTCCCCTCCCAGATGAATGATGGTCAGCCTGAAACACTTTCCGATATGGACTAAAAGTTGAAAACTCTTGCGATACATCTGGAGATAATAAGAACATAAAAAAAGGCAAAAAAACACCTATAGATACACATCATACTGTCACCTTCAAGTAATGCATGAGATTGAAAAGAAAAAAATTCCACACTTTCAAGCATTTCTTCACAGCAACTTAGCAAGCTATACAAACAGATTCTTTACAGATGGGGATAAAAGAATTCAAAAACTTTACTTAGTCCATACAAACATCAAATTCTTATGGGGATAAAAGAAGCCTTAAAAAAAATAAGTCCATACAAACATGAAAACAATCCACATAGGCAGAGTGATAGCATATTTTGCATAAATCAAATTGAGAGCACTGCAGACTCTCCAACCTAAGACTCACAGATCTGATGAGATTTGAGAGGAAAAGATGGGAAGTCTGATGAAATCCGAGGAGGTTCACATGAGAAGTATAAAAACATAACACATGCAGTACACCTTCTGACAAAAGACCTTCTGTAACTTAGGAATTCATTTCAGGGGATGCAGTATAAATTAAGGGTACTTTTATAAACTAAAACTTGAGGTATTTACTAAGATGCCTATGGCTGAAAGACAAAGTGACAAAAGATTAGAAAAGGTGTGTGTGCATGGTCAATTGCTTAACTCTACAGAAGCGCTTCCAAGCATGCCAGGATTACAAATCACAATGCCATGCGCTGAACACCTGAATACGGTTTTGCCTGCGGTTTGCCTCAAAAGTCGCTTACAGAGCCCCAGCCGCTGTTCACAGGTTTGCCCAGCTGGTGTTTTTACAAGAGGCCTAGGCAGAACTCCTTTTCATAACATTCTTCCACTCTTGTGGCCTCCAAATACTTAAAGCCTGCTTTCTGATAGGTCCACCAATCACAAAGCATGACAAATAGTGCTAACAATGTGTGTTTGTGCGAACTTGTAATCAATTTCTGATCACCCATTTGAAATGGGATCAACATTTATGCCTGGGATTATGGAAATGAGATTGTATCCTAGTGTGCTTAATCCGACAGGCTTACTACAGGGCATCTTGTCAGCTCTATTGAGCTTGACTACCATGTTATTCATCAACCTGTGGATTCTTTTCTCACTCCCACTTCCTTCCTGTTTGATCTCTTTACAAGTCCAAAGATCTCTATATTATATAATTTTAAAAATCTTGGAATTGAACAATAAGGATTTTCTTGGTTTTATCAAAGATCTAATTTCAGTGTACTAGACAACACACATACATTTTACTCTATGCCATTCCTGTTTCATTCATGATAAGGAGTACGTGAAATCAGCTTTTAGAAAGAATTTTCCAACCAAATTTATTTCCGTTCTGTCAAACCGAGCTATATCTTAGTTTCTATAATCACATTTCTAACTAGAAGTCATAATGAATGTCAAACTTCATGGCATTATAGAGTTATTGAAATAATATTATGAGCTAGTTTTGTGAAACGGCTGTCCATCGCGCTGACCTTGCCTTGACGTGGGAATACTCGCCCTGTGACGTCATACTGATCGGAGTCGTGTCACAAGAGGTTAGCGTCGAGTCATAGGAATGACATGGTCCGTGCCGCCTCAGAAGAGTTAAAAACTGTGCTTTAAAAGACATGTGGACTCAATTTTGAGACCTTGTCAAACAAAACCATGTTTCATCAGATGTGTGCCCAAAACACTGACAGACCTATCTACCAGTAGTCATACTGATTTTGGAGCAAGGAACAAAATGTAAAGTTTAAAAAAAATCAATTCAATCATACCCCGCACCAATACAATGTTCATGTTTGATAATAAAGATGGTATAAAGTCTTTGAAAATCACACCATTTATAGCATTTTAACCATATGAACTAATTTATATAATTCACGAGAGCAAGAGGAAATGAAGATAAAAAAAAATAAATGGCAGTGAACAAAATGGCTCATTAACTGACTCGACTTTTTTCTTTCTTTTTTTTTCTAGGCTTGTCGGAGTGCCTTATGAGGCCATTGAGGAAAATCCCAGTTTCACTCCTGTGTGTATTACATGGGAACAAATCCTCCTTAAAGTCCATTTGCATCAGTCATCCTAAAAAGATCATTTGTTGCACTGTATCAAGAAGGCTCTCTCTGCACAGGACCTTCACTTGCATGATAGCGCCACCTTTTCTTGCAGACACTTTTCTTTTGGTCGGACCCTTTGGCCAAGCATTTCATTCTCTATTTTTTTCTTCACTGTGCTCATCCAGGCAAGTTTTTTGCTTTGGAATCTCTATAGTATTTTTCTTTCTGTCTCACCCTGAAATGACAAGAATGTTTTAAAAACTTAGAAAGAAAAAACCAACAATACAAAGTGCAATATGAAAATGAAAAAGCAAAGAACTTAGACATGCATCTTGAAAAAAACCTGCAAAGTTTTCATGACTTTCTAACTTACAGATTAAACTATAGGAAAGAAGAGACCAGCATGATGGCAAGGAACAACCTAGTATACACATAATTCATGTCAGTTACGATGCTTCATCCTGATCTGATGGGCTTCAAGACTGGAAAGGCTCTTATTGAATGGAACTTAATTTGACTGGAAAACATGATGCAGAATTAGCTCAAATTCTAGCAATTAGCGAGTCTTGATTTATTTGCGATGCCTCTACCCCTTCTGATTTATTTGGTATAACACAGTGGAAACCTGATATAACAGGGATGATGGGACCAGAGCAAAAGTCCTGTCATATCAGATCCCTGTTAAATCAGAAATACAAAGGAAATAAGCACCTGTGGACTAATCCCTAGGCTACAGTACACAATATAAGGCTAGCCAGTCAAAGTCAGTAACAGTAACACACTGCAGCCCCCTCTCACTTGCTTTGCGCTTTCTTAGAGGCCTTATGTGTAGACTTGCTCTGTCACCATGTGACTGGGCCTAGAATCTGTCTGTTTCTCTTTTTAATTGACAACGAGTCTTTGACCCTGTTATAGCCGATTGGGCTCCAATGAGGCCCTGTTATTACCGATATCTTTTTACAAGAGACAAAAAGTGGAATAAAACGAGGATCTTAAAAATCCCTGGTACAGCCGGATCCCTGTTATAACCGGGCCTGTTATAAATGGTTTCCACTGTAGTACCCTGGAACAAGCAGTACTGATGTTAAATGGATCAATCTAAGAAAAGCTAAGGCTTTGATATGATCGGATCTGTTTCTTCCTAGTCTTATCCTGCAGTTTATAACATGAAATAAGACATGTAAAGCAAGCAAAGAAACAGTTCTCATGACTCACACTTAATATAATAAGAATACATGCTTTATTCAAATAGTGAAAGACACTCACCTGTATCTCCTCTGCCTGATCCTGTTAAGTTGTTTTGTATGCTCAATTTCTTCATTCGTCCTCCCATTTAACTTCTTTGCCTCCCTGTAGACACGGGCCCTTTCTTTCTGTCTATCTAAATAAGCTTTATATTCTGATGGTTTATTCTTTAGTCTCACTCTCCATGATTTTGACCTTTCAGCACTTGTGACGGGTGTCTTCTTTGAGGATTTTGGTGTTCGATTAGCCTGCCTTAAAACCCGCCCTGAAAAAATGGGATAAATATAATATTTAATTGAAAGTGATAAGGACATTTTCACTACGCTGGAAAGAACATAGCATTATGTATATGGTAAGGGGACAAAGATTCCAACAACATAAATAAAATGAAAACTGAATCAAGATACTGAACCATGCAACTTTCACTTAATAATTTCCCACTTCCTCAGATGCCAGTATGTCTGTAACAGCTTCGAACCAATTCAACAGAAATTTTCATTTTCTTATTAGATAAGGATATATTTATAACATTCTACTTGGCATTCAAGAACCGATCAAAATGACCACGCACAAAATGAATGAATGATGATGGCTAAAAATTCAAAAACAAACTGAAACTAGAAAAGGATGTTAAGGTTTAATTCACACAGGACAGATATTATGCTGTCATAAAAAAACAAAGACAAATTTAGTTTACAGCTAATCTAAGCCAGGTTGAACGACCTAAAACAAAGAACTTCAAACACACATGATTTTTGTATAAAAAGAACAAAAATAACATCTTGAACTACGTTTTGTGTCAAACTGACATGCAAAAAACTATACTTTTCTTCTACTCTTTATTCCTCCCTTGATGAAAAAAATACTTTTCTTTTATTCTTTAATCATCCCTTGGTGATTACAGCAATCCAAAATTTAAACCAGAGCATAAAAATCAACCATCCATCAAGGGCATTGTTGCATTGAGTACCAACTGTTATGTTCATCACTTTGACCTAAAGCAGAGGAGAACCATTTGGTGTCAAATAATATTCATAAGACAATAAGACCCCTTGCGGAGAAAAAAAATGTATGAATCTGGCTAGAAATTGATTTGAACACACATAAGAGATAAAACTTTCTTTGCCGTATGGGGAACTGTAGAAAATAGTCATCTTAGGGAACTGCATTGTGGTTATAAACATCATTTAACCCAAAAGAATGAACATCACTTGTGAAGAAAATATGAACGTACTGTAAACAACTGCTAATGAAAGACAAAATATTCCTAATTTCACATATTTTCTCTACAATTACCATTACAACAGGCTGATGAAAATGGTTTCAAAATAGTAAGTGATGAGAGTGGTGGTTATGAACGACTCTCACAACGACCATCATTTTGAAAAAACATACTCAATTCAACTGACAATTCAACTGAATACCACTTTAAGATATAAATGAATGCTAATCAACCTCAAGACAAATACTCAAGTTTCGATGTATATCTATCAGAACAATGCCAACAGTCACAATTTTTTTTTTTGAAACACAACTAATTTAGCATCAAGGTGCATCATGCATTTGCCTAGACCTAGTTGTATGCCATTTGACATGAAATGAAAATGTTCTCGCTCAAGAAAAGAATATGCTATGGGACAATTTAATTGGAATGAATCATGATGGAAAGCAGCTTTTATCTTGTTTTCAATGATGATTGTGCACCCTAAAAATCAACACAAGGATAGAGAAGTAAGATTAAAAAATTGTCACATATTGTCACTCCAAAGATCAAACAATTCATTACAAGTGCTGTAGATCTTGACGAGTTTGACACTGAAAACACAATTTACACAATATTGTTTAAAAACAACTTACCAAGATGAATCCCATGGTTTCCTGTCTCACTGCAGCAACTCTTGTCGAAACAAAGGCAGTTTACAAGCGCTCTCAAATCTTTGCCATCAACATCATGTTTGACCCGAAAATGGTCATGTAATGACAAAGGTCGATCATTAAAAAAAAAAAAAAAGTGACTCATGCAATGTCCATGGAACTTAGTTTTTCCTTTGAACAAAAGTCCAAATAGCTTTTTGAACAAAACCAAAATTGCATTTTTGACGATTAACAGCTGAGGGTTCATTTGATTACTGGATGTTCACACAAAATCTTTACAATTAGAATATGAAATAAATTAAAATCATACACTTGTAATATTTCAATAGCGAGATTTAGCATCACCGAACAGTGAGGGGCGGCACAAAAAGTTAGCCAGTGCATCAGTTGTTTTTTTTTTTACGACAACCGATCAGTATCATCTGCTTCAGACCTTCTGTTCACATTTTGAGTCATGTTTTTCATTTTGATTCTGACCAAAAGTCAAAATGACACTAAACTGTGTGCAAGTTTCTGGTTCAATCAGATAAATTTTGTTGCTTTTGCCATTTATCAAGGACATAGCATGATTGGCACCAGGATTTATGGTGTGTGAGCCAAAAAATAAACAAAGAAGTCATATTGAATATCACAGTTTTCAACCACTGATCGATCTTTAAGTGTACTTATAAAAGTCGAGACCAGCCAAATGTCCGGCACCTTATTAGGTTATCTGGGTAGCCTCATTCAGCATTACAAAAACGAAATACAAATTTAAAAAATACATCAGACCTCTCTGAAAATTAAACGGCAAGACAGAATTTTTATCAAGGAAATATTGGAAACAACAAAAATGAATCCACTGGGAGAAGATGTTAAGAACAAAACATGGAAATTTATCAGTCACATCTTACGACCAGACCAGGGAGATGATGACAATATGGCCTTAACCCGGATACCAGAAGGGAAACGAAAACGGGGACGGATAAAATGGCATCGCAAAGAACAGTGCAGTAAGAGAAAAAGAAAGCAGGATGGAAGACATGGGGCAAAGCAAGAAAAGCAACAACCGAGAGAGATGAGTGGAGAACATCTGGGAAGGCCTTATGTGACACAAGTCACAAAAAAGCAAAGTATAAAAAAAAACAAAGATCTAAATGGCCAGTACTAATGTTTAAAAGAAAGGTGTGCACATGAATGGCTGTTTTAAAAATCAATAATACCTCACCCATCAAAATGTTTGTCTCCATCACTGGCCAAAATGAACCCATAATTTGGAGCAAATAGGCCCTTTATTACTGTCGTCTACAACCCACATGCCAGATAGACTAAAATGTTCAATTTATTAGTATGTGATATAATATACAAGTGCAGTCACTTGAGGTCATCGGTCATAGCTCAATCCATTTCTGTCTATACTTTAAAACTGTTCAGACAATTAGCATAGGACTGAAAATTTGACTATGCATTGTCTGTATAATTCTATAACTGTCTAACTTCGAATTTATTAGGATCATATCTTTTTGTGTGAAAATTACAGAAACACTTTATCTGCATGTTCTGTCAAAACCATGAGTTGATTCTGCAAAAAACACAGTGGTTATTCTAAATACACCTTTGAAATGATTATTTGCATCTAATAAATATTGTTTCAGGGTTGTTGAGTTTTTTGGCTCTCCTGAAAAAAATTATAAAACGAAATTTGATGGTTCGAGCTACATCGACGATATGCATTTCACAAAATTACCTCCTCTTCAGGTAGAAAACTCCTTAAAATTCAAGTGAATTCAATAAACCATTTTGCCAGGTTGCCTTCAATCAAATTAAACTAAATGTTCACATGCCAAATTTCATTGCCCACACAGTATATCTAATCAAAAGGTAAATGAAAAATTGCCACAGAAATTAAAAAAAAAAAAGTCATTTCTTTTAACATTTAATTTTGTTCAATAAATAATAATAATCTGAGTTCAGGAGATTCTTATCCCTATATTTTGTCAACATTTGTATCGAAGCTACGCAAAATCACATTTTTCCTCAGTGCATCACTTTCAGGATCATGCATGACCAAGATCATTTCTTTATTAAGTGTTTAGGGCTCTTTTCAACTAGGAGGTCATCTCAACACCCCTGGAAAAAGTAAGATGAAAGGCTAGTTAAAAGAAAGAGAGGGAACAGAAGTAAAAGAAAAGATTTTCAGTTGAGGAAAGGAGGTTGCTATGAAACAAAAAACTGACATTTAAAATAAATCAGGATAGTAATGGCTAAATATGCAGAGGTGATTTACAGACAAAAATTATCATCTCTACAAACCAAAAGAACAAATTAATAATGGCCAACAATTCACCCAACAGCCACCCAGGATTGCCTCCTACTCTTTGTGTACAAATTTACTAAACAGCAAGGGATGGCCACTGAATAATGCTTCCTTCTCCCACCCAGAGAAGAGGATGAGGTACGGATGATTCAATTTCTACTCAGTGAAACAAAGCTAGATGTCAAAATAAATGGAACTGACCA
>JAOWAY010221026.1:0-16183 GCA_028565895.1 Goniobranchus geometricus | reverse complement strand
ATTATGGAATTATGGCATTCAAAATAGCGACCCTACAGATTGTGGGACAAGCTAGCAGAAGAAGAAGAAGAAGAAGTGATTGTTCAATGGCATCTTTTTGTTGTCATGTACATATCATCATGTTTCAGTCTGTTTGCTCACATAATGTAGATGGATACTATAGATTAATGACCTTACATTTCTGAACATGCACAGGAAAGAAAAGAAAGAAAACAAGGAAATAGACATGTTTATCAAAAGACACAATTGTTATGTCTTTCCAAATCGACCTAAGAGCCATAAACTGCATATCCAGGCATGGCCATATGGCCACTTAGCACCAATTTGTTGACAGGGGCCTCAGCCAGTCTGACTAAGTCACCTGGACGATGAGAGACAATGCTCTCAGAATTCTTTTAATCTCAAAAGAAGATGAGAGAGGGGGAAGGGGTGGTCACTACCAACAGCCAAAAGGCAGTTGGCCTAGTTTACATAGTCCTGTATGTTAAACACCTGGACAGTCAAAACGCCACGCTTACAATTTTTCCAATCTCATAAGGGGGTGAGGAAATTGAGGGAAGGTGTGTTCACTATAAACAGGCAAACGGCGATTGGCTGAAATTACATAGGCTTGCAATGTTCAACAATGTTTCAGCCAGTGGAAACCAGTGAGAAGAAAAATGACTGCTGCCTCCATTGTGATGGTGCAATGGCCTTATAGCTAATGCAAGGAATGTTGGGCCTACCCGTAACATGTACTGCGCATGTCAGGCCCTCTTTTTATTCTGCATACTGTAACAGTTAATGCAATGTGCCATTCATTCAACTAATTGAGTACATTTTGACGAATCAACAACAAATATTGTTGAGTAGGATGAGCTTTTCGCTGGGGAAAATGGGCACATAGGTTAAATTCCTGATTTTGAACCGGCCACATAGAGGTCTGGTTTGTTTTTTTTTCAGAAAAAAATATGTTTTGCTCCAAAAGCAGCCACATAGGCAAACGGTCAGATAGCCGGTAGACACTTGGCCGATCACTACTGCAGTAGTAGTAGTAATAGTAGTAGTTGTAGTGGTAGTAGTCGTAGTAGTAGTAGTAGTAGTAGTAGTAGCAGTAGTAGTAGTGGTGGTAGTGGTGGTAGTAGTAGATGTAGTATCGAAAGTCCAAATGAGATCATAAGCTCATGAAATGTTATTATTCTGATGTTTTGACATTACTCTTTGCCTGTCAAGGTATACACAATGTGACTAGCTGCTTTGTTGTGCCCATGGCAACTGGTATGGCTTTGGTTCTATGTATGCTGACAATGAAACTCAGGCGGCCACATGGAAAATATGTTTTATGGCCACGGATAGACCAAAAGTCATGCTTCAAGTCAATAATTACTGCAGGTAAAAAAAAGATAGTAAACTCTAACAAAATATCCACTCATAATATTACATTTATAACTGTAGCTAATGCTGAGATTTGAAGTGTTGTCTGTGTTATCCATGAACATGTCATTTCAAATGCACTCCTTTCTTGAAAAGACTGCAATTTTATGAATAAGTAGAAATGTCTTCATTCTAACTATCTGACAAACTATGTGGATTGCATTTGGCTAACTCTTTTTCAATATCTTAGTCTTGATGCAAGCTGTCCATTTACTCAAGTCAGAGGCCATCTTGCTACAGTTATTTGACAACCTGAAGAGGAAAAATTTATTTTGTTGACGTCTGTTTTGAATAAATGTAAATATCTTAAGTTTCTTCTTATTTTGTGAGATATCTTCATAAAGTTTTCAGTATTAACTCATGGCATTTGCTACTGACAAAGGAAAAGGCAATAAATATTTTTTTAATACAATGTAATGTGTTAATGTATCTATTACAGTGGAATCTCCCGATTTCTCCAAATAGCGACAACCTCTGAATAACGACATCGCTCTCAGGTCCCGATTTTTGTACTATACGTCCTCAGTAATTAGACCACTAAAGCCAGAATAACGACATCCAGAGAATGTCAACTCACTTCTCCAAGCCAATGAAAACCAACATTTCTCGACCAGTCGGATGTCCTCGATACCTGCTTTTGTGCCGGTCCCAAGCCCAGATAAACTACAGAAAAAAAATGTTGCTCACATTCTTTGTTTCTTAGATTTAAAAAATTATTGTAAAAAATATTATTGTGCATCAATGGTCAATGTGCAGCTGGTAAAACACTTGTCAGCACAAGATACACGTTCTTACAGTATGTCTTATCACAGATATTGATATGCACATCACATTGTGGGCTCCAGGAAGTCTCATCTCACCCAGTTTGTCAGCCATCTTGAAAACCTCGGAATAACGACAACCCCTATAACGACACGATTTTTTTGTCCCGAGCCATGTCGTTATCTGGAGATTGTACTGTATATATTTGGTGAAATGGGGTAAAAGAAGCGTCTCCTTGTCAGTAAAGGCTTTTAAACCGCTGAATCTTTAGAGCTGACATTTGCAGTGTTGAACAGTAGCTATTCACCATTAAAAATGAAGGAGTTTCAGTTTACAGATTTATTGTTAACATCTTAGTAAATTCTATAACATTATCTAGATAGAGATCTTTTCAGCAGATTGGATCTCAATCACATCTTCGTTAGTATCGAAGCAATGAAGTTCGAACTAAAATCAGGCACAGGTCTTATTGTAACTCTGCTAATATCTAGATCTAGATGTGATCAAGATCTGGCTTCATAATCTAGAATCTAGATCTAATTTAGTCTGCAACATGTAAAACAGTACATGTTCAACCAAAATTACTTTCCAAGATTTAAGAATGATTTTTTATTGCTGAAGGAATGAGGATTCTGCTTGTAATTTATATTTGTATATTTGTTTCCTTTTGATTCTGTACTTTCCAATGTAGGTCTTCATCCAGTAGTGATTGAAAATGTCTTGGAAGGAGATGAACTGAGAACCAATATACAAGACATAAAGAACAAAATTGCAGAGCTTGGAGCTGAAAATATCCTCTGTATTATGACCACCACAAGTTGCTTCGCTCCAAGAGTTCCTGACAGGTTGCATTAAAAAATATATATATATTGAAAGCTAGATATGATGTTAAATAGTGGACTGGATTTATGAACAGAAGAAGACTAGAAAAAAAATGAATTTGACATCTTTGGTTTTACAAATTTTTAGAGACTGAGACAGCTCTTGTGAGTTACAGTTCTTTTGAAAAAAATTTGTTGGGGTTATATTCATAATATGCTGTTAGTAAGTATGGTTGAGTTGCTTATTATTTTTTCAATAAATGCAGGGTCAGCCTCATATTGTTAGTTTGTTTGACTTTGATTAATGAGGGAATAATTACTTGCCCATTATTATAAAATATGTTTGGACTATTTTACAATACAATCTTTTTTAAATGAAGGCTCAAACCATCAACAACAGCGTAGTTATAATGATCTGATATCACTTTTGAAAGAATTTATCTGTCAATATCAATACAACTTAGCAAATACAAATATGGTATTTTGCAAGGAAAAAATAAAACTATGTAATATTTTTCAACAGGTTAGATGATGTTGGAAAGATTTGTAAAGAGTTAGACATCCCTCATCTGGTGAATAATGCATATGGAATCCAAACATCAAAATGTTGTCATTTGATCAAAGAAGCAGCAAGAGTGGGGAGACTTGATGCTTTTGTTCAAAGTTTGGACAAAAACTTCATGGTTCCTGTAGGTGGAGCTATAATTGCAGGGTTTGATAAGAAATTTATACAAGAAATTGGAAAGACATATCCAGGTATGGTTTCACTTACGAGAATTTACCATGCAGATATAAATTGTTCTTGATTGATGCTATTTACTTTGTATTAAGATCATGCTAGGATAGGTTTGAACGACAGGGATTGTGTATTATTATAATACATGTAATGTGTACTGTTATGGCTTTTGGATGAAGAGAATTTAGAGAACTTCCAAAAGGACTTAATGAATCAGTTACTACTCAGTAGGCTGAGGCTCATAACCTGGTCCTTTGGAGTTATCAAGACCAGATTTTTAATCTCAAGCATATTGTGCTCTATTCAAATTCAAAGACTAATGGAATTGTTGTATTGTTGCTGTATTTTACCTCAGTCCATATAACTGACAGAAATGAAGGCATGTTAAAACAGTCATATTAAACTGAACTTTCTTTCACTTCAATTGTTTAGTCTTCTTTCATGCATGATCATGTTGCATATTAAAACATTTTTAGAAGTTAATTGATATGATAACCCTCACACTTTATTGATGTGCGAATAATTATGGTCTAACAGTGGACATAGCAAAAGAAGACAACACCAAGGTGATGGATTTCTTTTGTGACAATGAGACTCAACAGATGTCTCACCCTTGCCCAAGATAAGATCCACTGTATAATCTCAAATGTGGTTTAAGACACAATATACCTAATACCTTTACCAGTTGGCATTGATATACTTAAACTCTTCATTTTCCTTGAGAATAAACAATGAGGGCTTACCAATGCCAACTGAAATTGTAATTTATAATTTAAACATGACTCATAATTGTTCTTTTATTCTCAGGGGCTGAGGCAAATATGCTCATGCTGGTTCTTACAGGAGGGCGTGTACAAAGTATAAAATAGATTATTTTGTCATCTTTTGATTGCTTCAACTCAGACCCTGATTAATCTCTTAACTTCATTTTCACAGGGAGAGCATCAGCTTCACCATCTTTAGATGTGTTCATAACGCTTCTCACCCTTGGATCTAAGGGCTATAAAAAGCTTCTGGATGAGAGAAAGACACTTTTTGGTTACCTAACAAACGCTCTTTCAGAGTGTGCATCAAAATTTGGCGAGCGTTTACTGCAAACTAAAAACAATCCCATTTCTGCAGGTGATCTCATACATATTATAGTATGTCTTATAAAAGAAGTGACATATAGACATATTATAGTATGTCTAATAAAAGAAGTGACATATAGATAAATAGAGAAGACTAATATTATGTGTGCATATGTCAGGATATATGCTTACAATTATGTCTTTTTTACATTTAATACAAGTCAGAATGCATGGTAGTCTCCAAAAAATCAGTAAATCCTACTTGTAACCTCACAAATAAAGGAGAGAAAATAAAACAAGTCCAGAAATTTCAATATCCTGGTCATATAATCACATCAGATGGTAAATGTGACACAGAAATAAAGAGAAGAATTGCAGTTGCTAAAGACAGTTTCAATAGAATGAACTCTTTCATGGAAATAGGAACATCTCAATGAAGACCAAAGTAAGAGTATTATTATGTCTGGTCAGTACTGTTATATGGGTCTTTGTGTGTATTGACTGAAATAAAGAATTACCGATATAAAGAACTATTTCCAGTCCCCAGACTTGTTCTTTATATCAGTGTTCCACTGTATTTCTATTCCCCAGGGTTGTTCTTTATATCGGTGTTCCACTGTATTTGAAAAAAAAATCTCGCTCCACCATCCTTTGACATGTTGGTCTCTTTTTCTTTCTTCCGTCATGGGTCCATTCTAGGGCCATAAAAACAATCCTTTGTTCGTTCTTTTCTCATCACATGTCCTAGCCAGATCCATCTTTTTCACCTTACTTCGTCACTTACCTTTACCACTTCAGCTATCTCCAACTCCAATGTTTGTTCATGTCTTACTCAATATTGCCATCTTATCCCAAGAAATTGTCTTAGGTGTTTGTTGGGGAAAATCTCAAGTTGTTTTTCTTCTCTTGTTTAATTCATTCTTAAAAGAAACATTGTACATTTTCTTAGATACAGGTAATTAAGAACTTAATTACTTAATTATTCCTCTTCATGAGGACTTGCTTGGAAAAAAGGAATCATCATTTTTACATTGACGTAAATGATTTCTTTTTTTCATTGCAGGGATCACGTTAACGCTGAATGATGATGATGGTAATGGTGAAAAGATCACAGAAATTGGATCAATGCTTTTCACACGTTTTGTATCAGGCACAAGGTAAATAAAAACTTTTAATTAAAAAAATTAGAGCTTTGATATAACCTTAATGTGGCGAAAGTGCAGTAGAAGTATTCCCTGGCAGGCTTTTTCCAACCAAATACATTCTCAATTCCATCCATGTGGAATATACAGAGATGCCGCCATTTTACAGGCACACCTGGGTTTCATAAAAAGAGAGCTGACAACAATAAAATAGTCTGTTGTAAGAAGACTATGCTGACGTCCATTTTCTTCTGCAAATAACATCATTTTCTACAGCTGTTTTAACCACCTCTCAACTCGAGATCTACTTGATGTCAGTTTGTACACCCTTTTCAAGGTAGGGTACATGATTATGGGAAAGGGACAATTACAGCAGTGTCTTCAATGATGTATCATCTGTTAAGTGTGAAGAAAGCATGGTTGGAATCTCTGAGCATGTCTTGTTTCACAACATAAGCCCTAATTTAGCATGACTTTACATGATGGTGATAGTAAGGCATAAAGCTACTCTTTTCATCCCCATATCGTATTCGTCAGTCATGTAGTAATATATAAAAAGTTCAATTAAAAGAAAGAGAGGACATGTGGTACAAATACCACCACTTAGCGTTATAGTGGATAGCATCACATTGGTTTAAGGGAATGCTAAATGACAGTGACAGAACTTTTACTTATATAACAGTTATTGGATAGCATCATGGAGTTTCACTTAGCTTCAAGCTTCATTTGAAAGATATGAAGAACTTTCTTACAAATTTTGAGAAGGAGATGTAAGTGAAGCAATAAACAAGTCCTATCAAGTGAACTTTCTTTTATACAATCCTGATGTTATGCTGTTTCACAATGAGTATACCACCATGCTGTCTGAGCTTCACCATCTGATATACACGTTCAAACAAAGGGGCAGAGAACTCAAACTGGATGATTCCGTGCAGGAGGGGGCAACCAATTTACAGGTCATGCAAACCAAAAAACAAATCCAGCAACAGCCTCAGTGGTTAGGAATGACAAGGCTTGACTGAAAAGAGCGTTTTTATGAGCCTGCTCTTAAGTGTGCCAAGCACATCCCACCGTGGGCAGCCAGATGGAGCGGGATGGTGGAGGCAATGGCCAGTATTGTAGAGACAGGAAACAAAGAAAGAGGCTTTTACACAGTAATTTATGACAACACACAGGGTACCATCAATTCTGTCTATCTGTCTTTCTCAAGTATCCTTGATGGATATCTCATTTCTGTCCTACCCCCTTAGAGGAAAAAAAAAACAACCCAGCAACCAAATAAAAGGAAATAATAATTAAAGACACATCATGTCAGTTTGTTCCATGATCAGAGGAGGTAAAGACATGTAATAAATTACAACATAAATGTAAGTAAGTCCAAAAAACCTGTCACATCCACTCCCCTTGCCATAAGTAAGTCTGAAAAGTTTGTCACATCCACAAACAGATAGCGTCACACTACAGTAACATCACAGTAACAATGTGTAACGGATGCCATGATACTAAGTGGCTTCAACTATTGTAATCTAACAAGACCAGTCAGGCAAGGGTTGATTGAAGTTTTAAATAATGAAGTGACCATGCATTTCTACGTAGTGATTGCAGTGCAAAAAATATGACAGCACAAGCATGTGTGCACTTGGATGACACATGCATTTTTTATCCAATTTCATATGTTCCTAGTTCCTAAATTGAGAGGTGGTAGAATATAACCAATATCAGAAATCTCCCTATTCATGTCTAGGGGTTGACTTAGAGCCTCTTTTCTCATCTGTCCTTGGGTTGTTGTTTATTTGTTTTTTTGTCAGACCCTGTTTTGACTCCTCAGCAAGGCAGGGATTTTGAAAGGAAAGAAAAGGAGCACAATTCAGTGGCCATCCCCATTTGTGTGCATTATATGACTTAAAAATAATGCATGTAATTGGGTCACTAAGTACATGGATGGACTTAAATTTTTTGTGCCTAAGATCAGAAGAAAATCCTAGGTGAATATAGTCAGCACAATTTGGGGTTTGATAGCCGTTTTTTTGTTTGTTTTTGTTTTTAAGGTGATAATTTTGTTTAGTTTGTAAGTCAATCCTCCTTTTAGTTACCTGTTATCATTTTTTTTTTTTTAAAGATTACTTTTTCCATGGTCACTGAGAACCAAAATAACAGATTTATGCATTTATACAAGACATACATTATGAAATATATATTAGTAAATGTAGTCATACAGTCAACATAAGTTAAGTCACCACTGCTTAAAATGATTTTCTCCCAGTTAATACCGTACAGTGGAACTCAAAACACTTGGCAGCATTAGAACTGGAAATGATACGATCAGTCCAAGTGCCTGGTCTTTTTTTTTTTCTTGTCATGTCTAATGCAACAGTTAAAAAAAAGACAGCCAATTCAAATCTGCAATATCCTCTTGTTAGGTACAGTAGTGGCTGCCTAAGATCCCGCTTTTCTTGGGAAACAGAATTTTTTCTATATAAATTTGCCTCTTAAGATCCCGCCTCCGTCGCCTAAGATCCTGCTCTTTCAACATAATGATGTGACCAATTAGGCGAAGTGTTAAAAATAATTTTTTCTTACTTTTGTCTTTCATCTCGTCAAAAGGATTAGATGTATATGTAGATCCAGACTAAATCTATCAGTTTCAGTCAAAGGTTTCCACAAAATTTTCAGGCATTTACTTCTTCACTAGCTTTTACGGTTAAAATTATTCTCTTTTGATATCTGCTACTACATCTAACCATGTTGGCTAGAGGTACTTGTTTATGAAACTTAAAAGCAGAATTTCAACTTCTCTCCACAGAGTTATAGCTCCTGGAAAAGACAATGATATCAGTGGCTACAGATTCAAAAACTTTGGAGCACACAGTGATTCCTACCCTTGTGCATATCTGACAGCTGCTGGTGCAATTGGGATGACACACAGTGATGTAGACTTGTTCATTGCACGCCTCACTAAAGTGCTCACTAAAATTATTCACAAGAAAGAAATGTCACCAGAGAAACCTATACCATTAGCATCTGATGAATCAGAAAGTCAACAAACACCAAATACACTTCCCAAGTAATTGACTTGTAAACAACTGATGGGCCTATTAATATCACTACTCCATGAATGACAATGACACCTTGAAATTTCACACTATTTCTATCTGTGTCCTACATTATGTTATTTTATTAGACTGACAAAATGACAATAAAAATGAATTGAAAATTTAAGTGGCTATATATTTGTTTGTATCAAATTATTGGAAGAATGGCTTTATATTTTATATAGGCTATATCTAGCCTCAATAAAGAAACTTTCCAATGTAAGGGGCACAGATGGCTGAATGTTTTGGGCGTTTTGGTCCCGAGTTAAGATTCCCTCCAGAAACATGTATTTTTTCCTTAAGCAAAAAAATTTGCTGTAATTGCTTCCCTCATTTTAAGTTTTAAATGAGAACCTAGCTGTTGGTTGGTATTGTTGGGCTGAATATGCTGCACTTTACTGTATACTCAACAGAGGTATGCTTGCAAGGGGATATAGTATCATATGCACTCTGAGACTGTTCTTGGAACAGTGGAAAATGCTACATAGATGCAATCTTTATATTTACCTTGTAATCTTATAGGGGGTTACATACTCTTATTAGCCTGGATTTAAATATAGGCCTACACCAATTCGTTCTGGTTTGTAGTGTTTATTTACGTTGAAACAAGACATTGAATTGATCAAGTCCCACACATAGTAATGTCTGCCAGATTTTCCTTCTATTACTGTATACATTTATTTCTGGAGGTTGAAGCTTGAAGAAGAAGTCTGTCAAACTGACCTCACTTTTACTGACCATGGTGAACGTCCCTTGATTCTTGACTCATTTGAATTGTACTGGCTATTTATGTGAATGGACAACTCACGACTTAATAAATGCTGTTGTTCAATGAAAAATAGATTGCTCTTTGTGAGTCCCACTATACCACCATAAATGTAGATGATGAGAAACTTGCAGATCTGAGATTTACACATGATGGGGCTCTGAAGACAGAAACAATCAAAGACATAGAATTTAAAGTCGAATTAGTAAGTGAAGAAAGATCATAGATTGGACTCAAAATACGCAAAGGCTAAACAAACTTCACGGCTATTTTAAATTCAACCGCCCAAATGCTTCGAGATAACATCAAAATCAAGAAAGTTGACAATTATACATATCTTGGCCAAACTATGAAAGTGGAAAATCACACAGAGAATGGAATCAACATCAGAATCAAAAGTGGTTGGAATACGTTAAGATGATAAAGAGAAATTTTCCTTGACCCTTTTCTCCCTGTCAACCTCAAAAGCAAGATCTTCAAGCGATGTGTTCTCACAGTGATGACATGTAGATGTCAGACATTGTCCCTCACTAAATCACTGGGGAGCAGACTACATACAACTCAAGCAGTTATGGAAAGAGGAATGTTAGGTATGAAACTATAAGACTGAATAAGAAATAAAGGAGAAAACAAAAGTAACAGATATAGTGGAACATGCAACATTATTAAAATGGAGCTGGGCAAGGCATGTAGCATGCTTGGATGATGATAGGTAGGTAAAAAGGTGTACAGAGTGGCAACCATGCTCAGGCTGAAGGTCCAAGGGAATACAAAGAAGACGCGAGGATGACATCCAACGATCTGCTAGACCAACATCAGGAAGGAAAGCGGCAAGAAGGAATGAATGGAAACATCTGGCATAGGGCTACTTCCTGCAGTGGAGGGACACACCTAGGTACAAGATACTATTCAAATGAAAAAAAACAACTTTTGCATGAAAAATATCTCATGAAGTAATGGGGCAAAAAAATAACACTTGAAAATGTCACTGTTTCATCAGAAATCTTGTTTTACCATGGGATGTTACCGATAATTCAACAAGACTTTCCTCAGATATAGTACATGCTATCATGCTTTACTTTTGCTTGTTGTGATATCCGAGGTTACCTTTACCCAAACATTTATTTATATTTATGGTGTGATCTGATTAAGCAGTAAAATCTCTTCCCATAAACCTTATTTTCCACAAATCTCCATACCACATTCAACAGGCAGTTTTTAATCGAATGAGGATTTAAATCCAACCATTAGGCGTTAATTTTATTGATGTTGTCTTTATATAGAAAGTAAACAGACATTAAGCTGAGATTTATTGTTTCTCTTTAAGGACTTAGATTGTACCTAACAGAATGTGAGTTTGGATAAAGACCTTCGTCTAACACTAACGGGTAAATGACTTGATGTTTCTTGGAGAGAATTTGTTTGGGAACAGTTGGATAACACTCAAGAGATATATTACGGTGACAGCATGTTGAATTCAATCATATTATTTTTCATTGTTTTCGTTCTTTTGCTGACAAAACAGAATGAAATCAAGTAGATCAGACATTAGACAAAGTGTTAACCTGTCTGAGGAAGTTGTGTGCCAAAGAATACATCAATTCAGCTGTGTATAATCAGATTTTTTTTTCAAAGTACTCTACTTACTGGGAGATATATGTAAAAATATTTAATATGTATTTACTTGAATTTCAAATGTACAGGTGCTAATTAGTGTTTGAAGTTATTTTTATTTAACCAGTAAAAAATATGCAGTACCCTGATACATGTATTTCTAAAAGTGCAAATCAATATGGTTCAGCTGAATGAGTAATGTTAAAAGCTTGCATTTATTCATCATTTATTTATTTATTTATCTATTGATTTATTTATCTATTCATTTATTCCTTCCTTCAATCATTCATTATTTATTTATTTTTACTTATTTATTCATACATTAATTTATTCATTCATTCTATTCATTTATTTATTTAATTTACTTATGTGTTAATGAATTTATTCACGTATTTATTTATTTATCGTACTTTTCTGCCAATTGTTCAAATTTTACTTTATTCGGGCATTCATATAATCTGGTTGTCAGACATGGACAAGAGTGGCAAGCTTAAAAGACGTGAATATATAGATAGACCAGAATCACAATATAACAGACTTTGACCTTTGCTATCACGGAGTTGCTAGGGTGCAAGGAAAGAAATAGACCAAGGCGAACACCCATAGACCGGTTCGATGGCCTAGTGGTAAAGCATCCGCCTCGAAACCGGGAGTTCGCGGGTTCGATCCCCGGCCGAATCATACCGAAGACTTTAAAAGTGGCAAATTAGTAACTGTCTCGTTTGGCATTCGGCAAATGAGAACAGTTCTAAAACTGGTCGGCTTGGGTGAGTCATTCGAGTTGTGCTATATCTTATGGCTCACGTGAGGCAGCACATAAACATGTCATAATAGCACCGCCACTGATACGTGTATAACCTACGATGTTGAAAGGTGACATTAAAACCACAAAATAATACTATAGCATTTTCACATCGGGAGAGGTGTTGCAAACTGAGACCGAGCGAAACAGTTTAAGGTCTTCAGAGAACAAGATCCCCCCCCCCCCACACACACACACACACCCGGCGGGTGTTTCGGCCTTTAACTTCTGACAACCGTCGGGAGACCGGGCCACACTGAGGTCATGACTCCCTAGTGCCCTAGCACTACTTTTGCCGTTGGCTGAGTTCGAACCCGAATATTCCGAGTTGATCGCGCAGTAAATCTCGACGACGTACCAACCTTACCATAGATTTTCCCCAATTATACTGATGATGACAGATCCCAATGAACGTAATTTTCTCAAGCGTGGCGTCTGATTGGCACAAAAAGGTTTAGGTCTAGATCGAAACCGCGCAAAAGAGTGCTGCGTTTAGAATACGTCTAGATTCGAGACAAAGATCCAGCAGTGCGTCAAGGTGAATGTGTACAATGCATATCTGGATCTTGCTTGGTTCAAGAGTCATTTAAGAAGACAAGACTATACTATTATTACCGGATCAAAAGTGGTATGAAAAGACCAATGCTCCTTTGTCCGTCCTAAGATCGGATAAGGATGGTAACAAACGGAGCAAAATTGTTTCCTGCGAAATCGAGGGATCCTTACTCGCTTTGTTAAAATTGTTGGAGAGTAAATGATTTTCAAAGTTGGGACCTTTTTTTGGTTCACCTTATGCTTAGTTAAAAAACAAAACAAAAGCAAAACAAACAAACGAACAAAAAATAACCCCACCCTATTCGTACGCGAAGAGAAATTGATCCTTTGGCTTTTAACCGAAAGCCGAGCATCAGTCGTAGGAACAGCACGGGAAACTGAGGCAAGTTGTGTTAATAGCCTTGTCTAAGGATTAAATCACAACGCCTTACTGGAAATCGAGCTTGCGACCTTTCGGTTGCGAGCCAAACGCAATACTCACCATCCAACTGTGACACGTTATATTTCATAGATTGAATTATGTATACGTTAAAGTTGATGCCCAAATAATTTTGTTGTGTTTAGAAGACAACTCAGTCCATAAATGTTTATAGCCTTACATTTTAACCATTTCAATGGAAGTTTGATGCTTGCTGTTTCAAACATGATTTTGCTTCAATAAAAAGATACGCGTCTAGAAATCTTTTATGGGTTGAAGAAAAAAGAAAGCTGATATAGTTTTGGAATGTCTCTTTCGACACAACAGCACACCGGAAACAGTTCTGCTAGATACTTTGGAGGATGGCCGGAGACGCAGACGACAAGGGGGAGAGCTGGTTGGACAACATAAAGGAATGGACCCGACTGGACAGTTCTATCTCGAAAAGCAGAAGACAGGGCTCGATGGGACTCCCTGGCATGCAAGTGGTCCACACTATCTCACCTGTGAACAGAACTGGGTAGTCCACACTATCTTACCTGTGAACAGAACTGAATTGAATTTAGATATGAGTGCGCTGTTTTATATCGTGCAAAAGTGATATACTTAAGGTGAAATTACAAAACAAAAATGAACAAAAAAGCATGACACTACTATCCCTCACACATACGCACATAAAATCGACAACAGAGTAAAAAATAAATAAGTAAATAAATAAACAAAATAAAAACATCCCCTTCCCTTCCCACCAGAAAAAAAACACCAAAAAGCCCAAACAACTTAAAACAAAAAGCTAGAACGAATAAACAATGAAATAAAAACAATACACAAACAGAAGCAAACTAAATCAATCCTCAAGTTTATTGGTATGGTCAAAGCTCCAAAGGTAGAATAACTTAAAAGAGACCCGAAGACCAATGTCTCAACGACAACCACAACAATAACAACAACGACGACAATAACAGCAGCAACGACAACAAAAACAAGACAAAACAAAATATCTTCTTCCCTTTCACGTAATCTTTAAATTAAAGTAATCAAATCAAACAAAAGCAGAAAGTCATGATCACATTTGCTTTTGAACTGATTTACTTGAGATTGCGTTAAGAAGACCATAAAAGTTATAGAGATACCCGGTAACTTAAAAATACAACGACATTGCCTATTAAAGCATAAAGTCATCGATTTCTTCAACTCCAATTTATCATGAATGGTTTTTTAAAAGGACAAAAAGATCACGCAACAAAACCATTGTGCTGTTTCACCGTTGTACTCTGAGGTAAGGTTTTGTGGTATCGCTAAATTCTCATCGATTTCATTGATCACGGTACCAGGCTCTCTTACATACACATCCACAAACACATATTCAGATCCAACACCTGAACCCCCATGAAAAAAGGGGTCAGGGAAATTTATTCAAACTTTCACATTCACGAGCTTAAAGAGAAAAAGCTGGTAGTGATTCTCACCTGTGAGCAACCATAACATGTGAGGAATACCTTTATCTCAGAACAGGACGATGCAATATCTTACACGGGTCAAAAGCTTAAATGGACAATACAAACAATTCATACATTATACAGTGATCCATTTGTGATGATTTGAAAAAATATCATGAAGTCTTATTACATTTTTCTCAGACCCCGAATGTAGTGAGAGTTGATTTGTTGTTTATGTTTTGCTTGTCTTTGTTTGACAGAGAGAGAGTTAATTTGTTGTTGTTGTTTTTGTTTTGCTTTTTGTTTTGCTTGTCTTTGTTTGACGGAGAGTTGGTTTGTTGTTGTTGTTTTTGTTTTGCTTGTCTTTGTTTGACCGAGAGTTGGTTTGTTGTTGTTGTTTTGTTTTGCTTGTCTTTGTGTGACGGAGTTGGTTTGTTGTTGTTGTTTTTGTTTTGCTTGTCTTTTTTGACCGAGAGTTGGTTTGTTGCTGTTGTTTTTGTTTTGCTTGTCTTTTTTGACTGAGAGTTGGTTTGTTGTTGTTCTTTTGTTTTGCTTGTCTTTTTTTGACTGAGAGTTGGTTTGTTGTTGTTGTTTTTGTTTTGCTTGTCTTTTTTGACTGAGAGTTGGTTTGTTGTTGTTGTTTTTGTTTTTGCCTGTCTTTTTTGACCGTCACTTAATTTGTTTCCATATTTGTGGATGAGGACTGTCCATGATAATACTGTCACTAGTATGGATATAAGAACAAATTCATCCAAGGAATGCGTGGTTTTGACTTAAGTGTAACCTTGAGCGCGTGTCGTCTTGTTTCGCTCACAACTAAGTCGTTTGTCACATTCGACGAAACAGTAAATGACAGGCATAGAATCAAAAGTTAGCAATGAGACGACTCTCTGAAAAAGATCGCCGGATAGTCATTGGAAATGGAATTTTTTGACAGAATTCGGATTAGGCTGATGTACTTGAAAATCTATTAGTAAAATTTATTTGTGTCTTCAACGATGGAATAAAAGTCGCCTGTCGAGTATTCATTAAATGCATGACCTTCTAACCTACGGCCTTTCCACTTCCTAGTCGTCTGCCTTGGATGTGTCGGATGCTCCCCTGAGTCTTTACCAGCATCCTCTTTTTTGAACTGTTCTTCGTAGGTTTCCAAGTTCTTTTTCTTTTTCATGTTTTCAACTCCAATAGGTTTTCTACTCTCGTAAGTTTATTGTTGAGTATGACCAGCGACGATGCGGTTGGTTGTCCAAGAAATCTATCTTTGGTTTTTGTTAAGAACTCCAGTACTTTAGTGATTTTCTTTTCTACTTATGTAAAATGTAAATAAAAAAATTAACAAACAAACAAGCAACCACAGCGACAATAAGAAAGGAAAACAAAGCAAAAGCACACAATGATTTTTAGCCACCTTTACTAGCTTACTGGTCGGACAATCAGAGAGAATGCCCTCTACTTTAAAAAAAAAACGAAGGAGGTAATGAACTGTTTTACGTAACAAATCCAAGTGAGTTTCTGAAGGATGGGTCTCAAGTTAAGACAATGCTATTTCTGTT
>JAOWAY010219916.1:0-16185 GCA_028565895.1 Goniobranchus geometricus | reverse complement strand
GATAGATAGATAGATAGATAGATAGATAGATAGATAGATAGATAGATAGATGGATAGATAGATAGATAGATAGATGGGTAGATAGATAAATAGATTAACAGCCAGGTAGAAAAAACGATAGATAGATAAACAGATTGATTGATTCACGATTTGATAGATAGATGAATGAATAGATAGATACATAGATGGATGAATAGATAGATAGATGATAGATATGGGCATGCTTGTAAGGATTTCGGAACATCGGTGCTTGGCCGTTGCATTCATTGAAAAAGATTTTCAGGAGTGTATAGACACAAGTGTAGCAGTAAAAAAACAATGATATGATATGTTTTCTTTCTTGTTGAAACAGACCACTTTCTCCCGTACACAGAGCTGGTTCCCATCTCCACAGTCATCCCAAATCCCATGTGAAGACAGGAAACATAATTTTGGTAATTTTTACGACATCAGTGTTATAAACATTTCATTTAATTTTCTTTACATTCATAAATAATATACAAACAATACCTTAGCAAGAAATTTAAAAAGATCATCGTAAACCAACAAAACAAAGCAATCAGAAGTGAAGAGAACAAACAAAAAGAAATTGATGGATATTGTTGACAGTAAAGTAAGTATTGACAGAGAATCATTTTCTTTTATTATTTTATAAGCATCTGATCATACGAAAAAGAGTTGAAAATTAGTTCAATACGATGAGGTACAGCTGCTGCGTGTTTGCATCAACCATTATATGTGTATCGAATTCAATGAACGAGCTGTCTGTGTATAGTTCCGATGCCTCATGTAATAACCAGGGCTCCAACCAATTGTCCTTGAATGAGAACAATAATGCTAAGTTTACTGTAAAGGAAGTTTTACAGCCCAACGGCCTAACGAGGAGCATGGTAACCTCAGCTAAAAGACCCAGACACCGTCGATTAAAAACCTTTACAAGACTTTCCAAATTAAGACGGAAACAGACCGGGGACGGTTTCACTAAAAGATCAGCCGAGCTCACTTTTCAGAACCCTCCGAGAAATTGTTTGAATATGAGATTTCCCAAGAGTGACCTCTGCTCTGAATTTAACATTTTTGGTCAGCATTCTGACTGCAGAAGAAAGGTTTTCTATTTAGACGACAAAGCAATAGAATGTGCGCCGTCCTTCCGACAGGCATCGACATTTGATTTTAGCAGGGATGACGACATCATCAACTTCATTTCAATGGCTAAAGGGAGAAAGTACGCAGCTTCAAGCTTATTGTTTCCGTTGATCACGAGAGACCATTTGGCCTTCGGTCGTCATAACAACGTTACCAATAATAGTAACAAAACCACAGAATTGGTTTGCAACATGACGCGCTCCGTTGAGTTGACGGCTTCCGGTCTTAGAGGACAATCCAACGTACACTCATGTCGTAAACCTCGGACAAAAACTGCCGAAGTTAAAGAAAGTGCTGACCACCGAAAACTGAAATTCAGACGAGAACAGCGGGAAAAGAGATGCAAACCTTGGAAGGCACTGGCGTCAGATGGCGCACACTGTGGCGTGCCTGAATGGCCTGATGGTCATGGCAACTTTGTGGCTTTCGGCAAGTCTGATGATGGCACCTGGTTGAAAAGGAAAATTTGCAAGCCGAAGATATATAAAACAAGACCCAAAAAGCCGGAAAGTATAATTGAATTTGACGACAAAGAGTCATCCGCACCCAAATTCTACCCAGTTGGTAGTCTTGAAGAATTTTCCACTTTTTCTACAGTTTCGGACGAAAAGATTCCAAATTCGAAAGACGAATTTCGCCCTCTCAATGACGTTTCTATGGGAAATATACCCCAAACAAGCAGAGATTTTCCTCCTGTTTCTATGTACCCTGACTGCAATAAGCAAATCTCACTTGAGACGTTACCACCCATCTCTGGAGTTTCCAACAGTAACACACCAGATAAGCAGGAGAAATGCAAGAATACTTTTAAAACGTCTTGGGGAAATATGCCAGGAGGTAAAAAGAATTGTTACAGAAGTTGCATTAAGCCATCAAGAGTCGTCACATATTCCGAACAAAACGTTGCAGGCTTAAGCACTAATAATATCAACTCGGCGAACCTGTTCGCCCACCTTTCCAATCAAACACCACCAGAAGGTAAGACAAGACAACTACTTGGCAACTTCAACCAGCAAAAAATTCGCCCCTCACGGATCCCTGTACCAATATCACCACGCAATAGGGGAAGGGGCATAGAGAAAGAAGACGCTTTAAAATCGTTATCTGGATCGTGGAAAAGCCCTTTCGACAGTCTTCCCGTTCCAATGCAAACAGTTATTAAAGTCGCACAAGACAGCTGTGCAACGGAGAGCAACGAAGATTCCACGGAGAACCAAATACCAGAACGCATTGATTCATTCAGGTCACTCAGTCTTCCTAGGATGTCTCCATGCACAAAAGTCAATATTATAAAGAAGCCTTCTGCCCGTAAATGCAGGCTTGAAATCAGTCAAAAGGTAAAGGCTCTCGTGGACTCCTATTCCAGATTCTTGCAGAAAGAAGGCATCGTGCCTGAACTTTCTCAAGTAAAACATGGAACCGACGATAAGGACCAACGCAAAGTGACTGAAGAAAAACCTTTTGTGGTGTTTGAGAAATACAGAGACTATTTGACTCTCCCGCAAAATTATTCCAAAGAGGCTTATTCTGGAAGCAAACAGATCGATGGTGAGAGCTCAACGGTGTGGCAAAACTACATCGGTGTCTCTATCTCTCCTCCTCGAAGCCGCATTGGGCACACAGGAAAGAAAAACACAGTCTGGAAACTGTACTCAAAGAGTTTCGCCCAGCCCACACTATCAACCTTAAATAGACGTCTTGGTTCACCAAGGCATGACGCTGACAGAACCAGCGATTTAGGGGAAATCCCGCAAACATTGAATGCTTTTGCAGCCAGTCGTATCAAAAAGTCATTCGGACAGTCTATTCAGAATAAATCTTGTCGCAACAAGATTGAAAGACAGGCTAAAGTGATGTCAAATCGGGCACTGCCCCAAGTTGCAACAACCGTTTCCAAAACTTTACCAAATCAAGGCAGCTGCCTCGGTCAAGGCAATGATAAGGTTCAAGTTGCAAAAAGGAAAAAGGAAATATCACAAGACTGTCAATACATTTGCCATAATAAAGCAGAGGACACAGCTATTTCGTCATTTCAAAAAAGTGAGAAACGGAATCACAGAGTGAAGCAAACTCCAGGTGAAGACATGGAATCGGGTATTCAAAGCAGGGACAAAGAGGCAGTTACTGATACTAGAGAAAAGCATGCCAAAACTGTGGCCGTTAATCAAAAGGTAGAAGAAGGGACTTTGAAAATTAGCAGTCATTCTGATCATCAAACCATGTCACAGAGGTCTCGAAAAAGGCACCTATCAAGGCAGCATTGTCATGTGATGAATCGTGACAAAAAATCTCCATCAAGAAAATGTCCCACGACATCCCTCAGTACACAGACAAGGTTAAAGCGCATTTTGGACGAAGATCATTCTGCGCGGCTTTCTTCCAAAGAGTCCCCGTGCACTCTTCACGAAAAGAACCGTATGCCAACTCCACTACTAGTACCGGAGGAAAAACTGTCAACATTCAACAAAAGTATGGTGGTCCAAAAGGCCGGGCAACAAAAAGGATGTGGCAAGTCAGTTTTAAGCTTTCCAAGGAACGGCAACTCACTGGCACCCACTTCTGTCAGGGACTTAAAAGAAGAGCGGATGAGAAAGCCTGGTATCGCTCAAATCTCGAAATTGGAAAAGTCCTCAGCGACCTCCTCATCGAAGTCGATGAAGGAATTACCAGGCACTTACTCATCGCCACCTAAGACTGCACAAAGAAGGATACCTCATACCGAGCCCAAGGACAACTTTAAAGACTTACCAGATGCTCAAGTTCTTAAGGAAGAAATTCCTTGTGATTCGTCTACCTCAAGCTGGCACTCTGAGATTTTACCCTCTCTCGACGACACAAACAAAAAATACAAGGCGAGTCCGTCTGAGAATAAGGGGTGCATTTTCCAAAGCACCGGAAGACCTTGGAGTGAAAAACACTCAGGGTCAACGAGTTCATCTGAGCATCGACTTTACAGTGCAGCCCCGACATCTGGATTGGTAGATTCGTCTAAGTCAACAATGAAAGGGATATCAGAGCTGACCTTTACGTCATCAGAGACAATGTCAAAAGATTCTCACATCGTAGTTCTTAGACAAAATAATCTGGAAGATGTGACGGCCATCAGTGACTCTGCAGGAATCTACAAGAAAGGACAAGGCTTGTTACGGTTGAACGCAATAAAAAGAGTGACATTTGCTCGAAAAAGTTTCTCAGATTTTCATATCAATCGAAAGCCGATCCATTTTTCTCAGAGCGAACCTCTGCAACAGAAAGATTATTTTTTCAGACTCTACTGCAGAGTCCTCTCTATTCCGTCTACATCGAGCTGTCACCCATTGCCTTGCCACTTTTCAAAAAATAGTCGTCATAATGGTGAAGTTATGCATTCGAACGTAAGAGAAGTTATTCCAAACGGTCGGACTGCAAGTCCGGGCAGAAATTCAAGAGAGAGGAAGACTCACCTGATCGAATTTGATGGGAAATCTTTCTTTCATGGAACTGCTCATATAAACTCCAATCTCCGAAGGAGCAAGTCTTCTGTTAGATGTTCCAACAATCTGAAATATAACCCAGTCGATAGACTAGTGAGAAATGATTTTCCTTTACCACAATTTACCTTTTCCGAGCCATGGGATTCTCAAGCTGAAAATGTTAATTCGCAGATCACGTTGATCGAAAATGATACCGGTACCCTTCCCGAGCATGTCCCTCGTCAAACGTCATTGTCGGATTTCCAGACCTTGCTGCAGTTCTGGGAAGACAGGTCTGCATCTTCTAAAATCTGGGCCAATGGATCAGCTTCGTCAATGACCGATAACGCCAATACCACTATTGGCGTCATAACAGCACAGGAAAAGACTTGTAACGAACAAGGCAACAAAAAGAAACTTGAATTAGCGGTGTCGAAGGACACAAATGGCAGTGCTTCTCCTTGTAAAGTTTCGCTTTCGGCATCGTCAAGCAAAAAAGGTTCATGTTCAAGTCGAAACAGAAAGCTTGTTGATGCCACTGGTTCCTCGTTGGTGTTCTCTGAAAACTCTAAAAAATCGCTTGATGCCTCCAGAAAAATTTACAGTCCAGGGAGTTTGAAAGGACTGGGAGATTCTTCTGAGGGAGAGCACGATGTTGAATTTCAGAAAAGGATCACAGCCAAATGTAAGTTGCATCAAGAGATAACTTATCCCAAGAAAGTAACTAACAAATCCCTTCGTCTCATATCGTGCCATGCATTACCTTCGTGGCATAACCCATACAAAGTTTCAAAGTTGGATGAAACAACCCTTTCACACTTTGACCAAAATCAAAGAACAGTTGAAAAAATCAGAAACTGGCTCAAACATTCAACAAAACCTAATTGGCACATGAAATTTAAAGACAAGCCAGAAGGAAGAATCATTAGTGCTAAATCAGCCAAGGCTCCAATTACATCCAGCAATTCAATAATACCGCGGATGTCACTTGGTAAATCTGTTGCCCAGCAGGGAGACTTTGAGAGTAGAAACCCGATTCAAAAGAAAAGCGTTACCCCAAGCATACACAACTGTTCCTTTGAATCCAACATCCGATTATCTGGAGTTGTACCTCAGAGTTCAACTTGGGCCATGGGAAGATTACCATATCACTTCCGAGACCCAAGTCAGCGGACTAAGGCTATGCCCTATATGCCAGAGGAATTCCCTATTATCAACCCAACGGTTGGGCCATCTGCTGCGCCAATGCCTGATTGTAGAGTACTCAACTTGGCATCAAACAAGACTCTTCGACAAAAACCTCTTTTGAAATGTGACAGCATCACTGACAAAGATCTTCGATGTAGTGTTCCACAACTCCAGATTGGCGTTCAGAGTAAACTTGATTATCGTGTTCCGGCAAAACCGGCTTTGTGGCCCAATTTTGAGTCGTGCTCGAAAGCAATATCAGAAGAATTTAAACACGTAAATAAACGAAGATGCGTAAAATTACGAACGGCTGTAAAGCAAGGGCGGCGACATCCACGTTTAACTTTGGGAGAAAGCCCGTCGAAAAAGATGTTTCTTTCGCCATTGTCTTCAAATCAAAGACCAGGAAACCCACATGACGTGGACAGAAGTCGTCATTGTTTTGAGTCTAGCTATGATTCAGATGAACCAGATAGTTCTACAGACGTGCAGGCATGGCCTTTTGAAACCAGAAAAAAATTATCGAAGAAAGAACCCATTTCAAGAAAAGGTCACATCGTCCTTTCTACAACCCCTCATCGAACCGCTAAATCGGAATTTTCAACAAAACTGTGTAGCAAAGGGCCAACGCCGCTTTCCCAGTCGATCTCAGTCTCTCCTCAAATCACCAACGATGTTAAAGCCACTGAAGCATATTGTCAGGGAGGTGACCATACATCAGAGGAGTCTCAGAGAACAGTGAGTAATTGCACAGATCGTGACAACACAATGCATAGAATCAAATCCACCGGGAACACGGCATCTCATGAGAGGAAAGGCCATGCCAAGCGAAGAGTGAGTGAAACTTCAAGCCACAAATTGTCTCTAATCGAATTCATCTCGACTAAAGAGTCAGAAGAAAGTCAAAAGACTGCAGACAAACGTGCAACTAAGGCCACGAGATTTTGGAGAAATAAGATTGATGTTGAAGCTGAAACAGACATCGCCAAAGACCCAACTGATGCAGCTAGACTTCACCAAATGGGTTCAGCTGATATTCGTTTATGCCCTCAGTCTACAGGCAATGTTCTAAATCACAAACGGGTTCAAACTGATCCATCCAAAAATCATGTGACCTTAGAGAAATCCTGTGGAATGGATGCTGGAAATTGTGGACTTTTAGTCGACGAAGCCAGTGGGGAAAGAAACAGGTTAACGTGTCATTGTGGTAAGGAGCAACCTGAAATCAAAGCACCTGTAAAACCTCATAAAGAACACGAAAATAGAACGAAAGAAAACGTCCAATGCAATTTCACTATCCCAAAGCTTTCTCTTGTGGATGACAACCAAATTCCAAAGGAAAGCAAGGCAAAGAAAGTTGTTAATGAGGTAGAAATTGTCATAGGAAATGACGTCCCTGTTCAGGATTTTGTGGACTGTTTTATCAGTGGTTTGAAAGGGCAATCAAGGGACAATGGAGATACTCTTGTTTCTAACAAAATTGTGGAGGACGAAGGAAAAGTGAAAAATCTTAGTTATGCCATTTCCGCTCACGGTAAGAAAATTGGGGCTCCCTTAGACAAATGTTCGTCTAACAAAGAGAGCCCCGAAAAAGTTGTGAACGAACTCCTTCCTACTACTGGTAGCGATTTGAACCGTTGTAACGAGTCTTCTACAACAAAAGAACGACGGACAAAGCCGACACATGGAAAGCCCTCCAACTGCAGACGAGCTTTGCAAGTGTTGTATGGCAAGAAGAGATCAACAGGAAACAGAAGACACCAGAAAGCCTGCAGGCAAAAGTCATATCTACATTGTGACGGCGATTTTGACATGAATGAATCTGATAGTGCACTGTGGAGGACGAAGGCAACAGAAGATGCTCTTATTAGACGTAGACAAATGAGGTCACAATGTCTTTCACGAAACCCAGGACACGATGGCGACATTCGTGCTAGTGGAGTAAGTGTGCGTCACGACTATCAAGTACCCTCGAGAATGTCATATAGAAGGGGGGACATCATGAGATACAGATCGCTAGTCAACTCTCCCGCCAATATTTATCGGGGAAATTTTACCAACAGATTTAAATCCTCCGAACGTCTTGAGAGAAGAGAGACGCGTCTATGGAGGAATGACCTCTCCAGGTATCACCAATCGGACGTCTGGAGAAGAAGCGACTTCAATTTCTCATCACTGCGCAATAAAGAAGGAATGGACAACGGGGCTTTGAATGCGATTGTGAAAGAAGATGCCAAGACTATTCAGGTTTTTGCCCCTTGCTGTTTTCCCACGACAGGAAAAGCGGTGAAGGTGATGGTTTCTAAAGATGATGGATTAGCCAGCAAACGTGTTCAGCTGATTATGATGGATAACAAAACAAATGAGCAATGTCACGTGACCGTCCAGCCAAGGGATAAGCAAGGTGCTCTCTCTCCAAAAGTCGAGACGCGATTCGGACACGTCTATGTTGACTATTTCCAGCGAGATGCCGGACACAAATCGCGTGTAAATTCCAAGACTGAATATGACGCATATGGTTATAGTACAGGAAACAGTTTTGAGTATAAAGAAAAACAGACATTTGGAAATCAAGGTGATATAAATAAGGTCAACGATACTTTGGTGTTTTCTGGACTAGCGGATGACACGCAGAAGACACGCACTACCTCGCCGCTAGCTGAAAGCAAAAATGACATTTGTCAGGAGCCAAACACAGGAAATGCTACAGATGAAAGACAGATGGAATCAATAAACAAAGTGAGACGCTGTATTCCAGCTGGCCATTGTGCCTGGAATCCGACGCCTAATCGGGTTTTTGTTAATTCAAAGACACAAACTGATTTCGTTGGTAAAAAGAAAATGGGCCGCATAAAATATGGAGAGAATGCCCGCCTCAAGTCACGTCACTCATCAAAAGCTGTAAACTCGTCCCCACTTGGAGCCTCAAACGATTCATCTCCCCATGACACAGTGAAATCTATGGGAACCATTGTTCATGAGAAATTGTCAACGTCACAACAAAAATATATGAAGCCTCCCCTCTGCAGAGAAAAAGGCTTGAGTCAAGCCTCTCCCTGTAGCTCTGAATCCACATCCTCTTGGGGATCACTCATCTATGAGAGACAAACTTACCCCAAGTCTTTAAAAAGCTACAGAGTATCTCCTCCTAGAGCAAGAAAACAAGGTAAACAATATATTTGCACGTTCCTGCCAACAGACAAAAGTCCCTCAACCTCATCTTTGATTTGCTCCAAGACTACTTCTTCTAGGTTGAGAAGAAGGAAAGACAGATCGAGGACCTCTGTAGCCAGAAAGCTCACATTGAAATATATGAAATGCAGAGATCAGTCGCCAACACGGTCACCTGAAAATATGAAAGAGACCTCATCACACTGTAGGGTCATACGCACACGTAGTCAAAGAGATGTTTCAACTTCCCCGATGACAGCCGGCTCCTTTCCAACTTCCCCCAAGCACATGGCTATGGCTTCAGAGCTCAAAACGTCTCTAGGTAAAGCGAGTCAATATAAGGTCTCGAAGAATACTACCTGCAAGGAAGACGTCTCGAACCTTCGCAACCCATGTTCCCAACGCTCTTGCACATCCGAATCCTGTTGCAAACCGAAAGACCCTGGAAACACACTAATTGCAAGGGAAATCAAAGGTGAATACTTTCAGAAATCTCCCCATAGAGAAAGAACTTGCCAGAAGAAACTACCTTATTATGAGGAGCGGAACAAAGCACATGGCCAGGAATGTTGCTCTGAGCAAGTGAGGAATGACACGTGCAATATGAACCATCCTCCGCGGATTTTAAACAGGGATAAAAATTATGAAAAAAGTGTTTCATCCAATATCAAAGATTCGTGGCCTACTAACCGACTAAAAGGCAAGTGCAAGGCAATAATCTCCGAAGAAGATGACCTTCTATGTACCGATACGCATCGGAGAAAACTGGAATGTTCTCAGCAATCAGATTACAGACCTCAACGTAATACTTTACAATGTAATACTTTCGACTCCCCACAATGCAGCGAAATTTCACGTCAAACGAGGTCATGCGAAGCCAATGCCGCATGTTGCGACGAGGATCCATGCCAGGTCAGACATAATTCACCAGCAGGTGTTTGCAGAGGGAAAGATGACAGCCTGCTTAGACAACGTCTTGATGAAAGGTTGCATCATTGCGGAGATGACTGTGAGCGCAATGAAATGCCATTTCAACTAGAGCCGAACCAGCAAGATGCTTTTGCAGAAGGCGATTTTCATTCCAGACCCCGTAAACAAGGGCATGACAATGGGCCGTGTCAACTGGGGAGGAGGCATCATGACTGCTGTGACGAAAGATACCAACCAAAGCAATGTCAGGAACACCATGAACGATGCGCCTCTCAGCCGGAGGTTAGACGGAGAGAATCTGGCACAGAGACACACCAAAGGCAGTGTGACGACTGGCCATGTATGAGTGTGGTTAAAATCAGAGGCTACCGAAAGGCGTTTCCAGATATGGTACCTTGCCAACTAAAACAACAATATGGTAAATGTTTTTATCAACCAGAAAGGAACCAGCAAGATTTCCAGAAGATACCGAATCAATCGAAAGCTAATAGAAAGCAGTATGATAGAAAGACACGTCATCAGGATCCTTACCAACAGGATTATTCTGACGAATTTAATTCACCAAAGCCTCACTCTCCGATGTTTGATCAGAGATGTGATGAAAACGAAAGTTGGCAAATGCAACAATGGGATTTGAACCAGGAAAGACTTAGAGATGAACCCTGTCCACCGCCCAAACAAAGGAATTTGAGCCAGGAAAGACGTAGAGATAAGCCATGTCCACCGCCCAAACAAAGGGATTTGAACCAGGAAAGACATAGAGATGAGCCATGTCCACCGCCCAAACAAAGGGATTTGAACCAGGAAAGACATAGAGATGAGCCATGTCCACCTCCCAAATATTCGTCTCAAAGCGATTGCTACCAACCCGTGCCTTCTGGTAGAATCACTCCGTGCCTCTCCGGTACTGATGATGGACAGCGAGAATGCAGTGACCAGAAACAATCCTTCGACCCATGTCGAACTGGACTTTGTCAGCGGTATAGCAGGATTGCTTATTCCAAAACGTCTCATCAGATGAAGCCATATATGGAAAGGGGGCAATGTCCTGGGATTGCTCGAACTAGGACCGAGGCTGCTAGCATCGTGAAAAGGGATGTTCTTCAAAGTCACCAAAAAGCTTCATTACGACGCCGATGCGAAATAATCAGCCAGTCGAATGAATGTCCACAAGCTGGAAGAGACCCTCTGAAAGCGCAAGCCAGCCCTTGCCCGCTTACACCCAGGAGAAACTGGGACGCAGCATTGGCCGAAGCTGGCGAAGCTGGACAGCCGAAATCGGTGACACCTAGTGGCGTTTCGAGAAAGTCATGCTCACCTTGCAGGAGTCGCAATATCAACCGGGTTGTGCCTCGACACTCTTACCGATCAATAAAACCACCAAGCCTCTCGCCCTCTCGCAGAGAAACACCCTGGGAACGCGGTGTGAGCCCATGTACCAGCCGCCGTTATCGAAATCAGCCTGTCTCCAGGCAAGAATCAACGGCCAGCGTGCACAAAGTTGTTGGGTACTTGCCTCAATCCAGATGCCGTCCCGCTTCCGGTAAGTACCGTCTGTCACCAGAGGGTCAATCATCAACTTGCTGTGATGCCACGCCCTCCCCAGGGTACCACGAAGATTCTGGCTACGATACTCCCAGGTTTGGGAAATTACGTAGCATGGACCAATCTCGACAGTTGCCCGGTAACTGCAGAAGGCGCGTGACGTTTATAGACAATGGTGCCATGGCCAGCAACGACTCACGTTGCGCTGAAACGGCGTACAACTTCAGGGGGAGGAGAAGTGACATTGAAAACTATGAGAATAACGCGAGTCTTCAAAACCGTGCGGAAACGCCGGTAACAGGCGACAGCCGCGAGGACGATGACAACAGCTGTAGCCAGGACGATGATCAAGGAAGATGGGATGGCGGAGTAAATCCATCCTGGTTCGCAACACCTCAGCAGTCTGGCCAAAACGTTCAGCCGGATGGAGCCGAGCCTTTGGCAGAGCTGAGCGAGTGGGACAGAGCGGTACTGGAGAACGTGCGCAAAAGACAGGACGACTTAAATAGATTCTTCCAATGAAATGCCCTCCTCCCCCTCCACCACCTCCTCCTCCTCCGCCCCTCTCTGAGTGTCCCCTCTTCTCTTTCTTCCTCTCTCTCTTTCACTCTCACACCCTATCCTTCTGTCTCTGTCTGTCTGTCTATCTCTTTCACTCTCACTTTATTTGTCTCTCTCCCTCCCTCTTTCACTCTCTTACTTCCAATCCCCCATTCACAATATCTTTCGACACATGCAAGACAGCCTTTACATTAAGACAGTCGTGTCGTTCATGAATGAAAAACATCTGTGTCAACGTACTTATTAGGATGTCTGACTGCTGCCTCATACAATGAGGCGGATACACAGACACCAATGTCGAGCCACTGATGTGATGGGGAGTGTACACACAGACACCACTGCCTATCTTCTGTCTGATATAATGAGGAGTATACATGCAGACACCACTTTCTACCTTCTGTCTGATATAATGAGGAGTATACATACAGACACAATGTCTGTCTTCTGTGTGATATAATGAGGAGTATACTTACAGAAAACAATGTCTATCTTATGTCTGATATAATGAGGAGTATGCATACAGATACCTTGTCTTGTCTTCTGTTTGATATAATGAGGAGTATACTTACAGAAAACAATGTCTATCTTATGTCTGATATAATGAGGAGTATACATACAGACACCTTGTCTATCTTCCGTCTGATATAATGAGGAGTATACACACAGACACCACTACCTATCTTATGTCTGATATAATGAGGAGTATACATACACACACCACTTTCTGTCTTATGTCTGACATAACGAGGAGTATACCCACAGACACCACTGTCTATCTTCTGTCTGATATAATTAGGAGTATACATACAAACATCTTGTCTATCTTCCGTCTGATATAAAGAGGAGTATACATAAAGACACTACTGTCAACCATCTGTCTGATATAATGAGGAGTATACATACAGACACCACTGTCTATCTTGTGTCTGATATAATGAGGAGTTTACACACAGACACCACTGCCTATCTTCTGTCTGATATGAGGAGTATATATACAAACACCACTGTTTCTCTTCTGTCTGATATACTGAGAAGTATACACAGAGACACCTTGTCTGTCTTCTGTCTGATTAATGAGGAGTATACACATACACACCAGGTCTGTCTTCTGTCTGATTAAAGAGCAGTATACAAACAGAGGTGGCCCGGTAGCTCAGTTGGTAGAGCGGCTGACTGCCATGCAAGGTGGCCCGAGTTCGAATCCAGCGCCGGGCAGTGGATGTTTTTCAGGGCCCCCTGTTCACCCAGCAGTATAACTGGGTAGCTACGCCTTTCTAGACATGGCGGAAGTAAAGGCGGCGTGGAAAGCAATGGCAAACTACCACATTATGGCGTAAGCGAAGTATGAGTAGGGCTCTACCCCTGATTAGCCTATACTCAGCCATTGGGTACGGGACTAACTTTACTTTATACACCCAGGCATCCATTCTGTCTTCTGTCAAGCATAACGTGGAGTATACAAACAGACACCAGGCCTGTCGTTGGTATGATATAAGGAGGAATATACATACAGACACCGTGTCTGTCTTCTGTCTAATATAATGAGAAGTATACATACAGACACCACTGTCTATCTTCTGTCTGATATAATGAGGAGTATACACACAGACACCCTGTCTGTCTTCTGTCTGATATAATGAGGAGTATACAAACAGACACCCTGTCTGTCTTCTGCCTGATATAACAAGGAGTATACAAACAGGCACCCAGTCAGTCCTCTATTTGATATAAAGAGGAGCATACACACAGACACCCTGTTTGTCTTCTGTCTGATATAATGAGGAGTATACACACAGACACAGGGTCTGTCTTCTGTCTGATAGAAAGAGGATTATACATACAGAAACCGTGTCTGCTTCTGTTTGATATAAAGAAGAGTATACACACAGACACCATGTCTGTCTTCTGTCTGATATAATGAGGAGTATACATACAGACACCCTGTCTGTCTTCTGTCTGAAATGATGAGAAGTATACACAGAGACACCGGGTCTGTCTTCTGTCTGATATAACGTGGAGAATACACATAGACACCCTGTCTGTCTTCTGTCTGACATAACGAGTACTATACACACAGTCACCCTGTGTGTCTTTGATTAATGAGGGGTATACATACAGACACTGTCTATCCTCTGTCTGATATAATGAGGAGTATAAACACAGACACCATTGCCTATCTTATGTCTGATATAATGAGAAGTATACAAACAGACACCCTGTCTGTATTCTGTCTGATATAACAAGGAGTATACAAACAGACACCCTGTCTGTCTTCTGTTTGATATAAAGAGGGGTATAAAAACAGACACCTTGTCTGTCTTCTGCCTGATGTAACGAGGAGTATATACACAGACGCCCTGTGTGTCTTCTATTTGATTAATAAGGATTATACATACAGACACCACTGTCTGTTTTGCTTCCGATATAACGAGTACTATACACACAGAACTCTGTGTGTCTTCTGTCTGATATTATGAGGAGTATACATACAGAGACCATTGTCTATCTTATGTCTGATATAATGAGGAGTATACACTCATACACCAGTGTCTATCTTCTGTCTGATATAATGAGGATTATACACACAGACACCTTGTCTGTCGTCTGTCTGATTAATGAGGAGTATACACATACACAACATACCTGTCTTCTGTCTGATGAATGAGGAGTATACACATAGACACCCTATCTCTCTTCTGTCAGACATAACGAGGAATATACACACGGACACCCTGTCTGTCTTCTGATTAATATATAATGAGGAGTATACATACAGACACCGTATCTGTCTTCTGTCTGATATAATCAGGGGTATGCCTGCAGACACCACTCTCTATCTTCTGTCTGATGTAATGAGAAGTATACATACAGACAACCCTCTGTCTTCGGTCTAATATAATGAGGAGGATACAAACAGACACCCTGTCTGCTTTCTGTCTAATATAACAAGGAGTATACAAACAGACACCCTCTCTGTCTTCTGTTTGATACCCTGTCTGTCTTCTGTCTGATATAATGAAGAGTGTAAACACAGACACAGGGTCTCTTTTCTGTCTGATAGAGAGAGAGGTATACACACAAACATCGTGTCTGTCGTCTGTCTGATATAACGAGGAGTATACACACAGACACCGGGCCTGTCTTCTGTCTGATATAATGAGGAGTATACATACGGACACCCTGTCCGTCTTCCGTCTGATATAAGAAGGAGTATACACACAGTCATCGGGCCTGTTTTCTGTGTGATATAATGAGGAGTATACATACAGACACCCTGTCTGTCTTCTGTCCAATATAAGGAGGAGTATACACAAATACACCGTGTCTGTCGTCTGTCTGATATAACGAGGGGAATACATGTAGACACCCTGTCATTCTTCTGTCTGATATAACGAGGAGTATATTCACAGACACCCTGTCATTCTTCTGTCTGATATAACGAGGAGTATACATACAGACACCCTGTGTGTCTTCAGTCGAATTAATCAGGATTATACATAGACACCACTGTCCGTGTTCTGTCTGACATAACGAGTACTATACACACAGACACTCTGTGTGTCTTCTGTCTGATTAATGAGGGGTAGACAAATAGACACCATTTTCTGTCTTCTGTCTGATTAATGAGGAGTATACACCCAGACGCTAGATTTATAATGCTAAATCATCGATATGTCATGGACACCGGGCCTGTCTTCTTTGTGATATAATGAGACTATACATACAGACACCCTTTCTGTCTTCGGTGCAATATAACGAGGAGTATACACACATACACCGTGTCTGTCGTCTGTCAGATATAACGAGGAGAATACATGTAGACACCCTGTCATTCTTCTGTCTGATATAACGAGTATCATAAACACAGACACTCTGTGTGTCTTCTGCCTGCTTAATGAGGGGTATACATATAGACACCAATTTCTGTCTTCTGGCTGATTAATGAGGAATATACACCCGGACGCTAGATTTATAATGCTAAATCATCCATGTGTCATCGGCATAATCATAATGATGTTGTTAAGTACATTATCATCAGACGCAGTTCTTTGTATGCTGGGTTTGACCAACGCTAACGTATTAAAAAAAGAAAACGAAAAAAGAACATCCCTTCAAGAACAAAACAAAACAAAACAAAACAAAACAAAAACAACAAGAACAAAAAAGAAACACCCCCCAAAAAAAACAAAAA
>JAOWAY010218805.1:0-16200 GCA_028565895.1 Goniobranchus geometricus | reverse complement strand
CCTCCCCCCTGGGAGCCTTGCCATGTTTTATACAGAAATGCTACTTTTGAGTGTCTATTCTGTGGAACGTGTAAGTTCATGGTTACTCAATTATAGGTAAGGCAGGATATTATGTACAACGTTGGAAACAATGTCCTTTGTCAGACACACATAAACATGAATGACAAAAGTCAGTTAGAGGAATTAATGAAATATAAAAATATGTAAATAATTTAAAAAACAAATTTAAAAAATTAGAGTAATAAACAATTAGTCCTCTGTATTAGCATACTCAATACATATATTTTTTAACTTGACATATTATTACATTTCATTGACACCTCTAGCTGTTGTTGCCCCGGATTGTGTCTGACGAAGGACATTATTCCAAAATGTCACATGTTTCATTCTCTTTTAACTTTATTGAGTAACTCTTAAATTGTCATATAAACTTTCCCTTTTGGTTTACACCAATGGATATAAATGACTTCTTAAAACTGGTTTTTAAAAAATGTGCATTTACCAACTTCAAATAACTTTACTCACTTTATGTTTATGGTTGGAGAATCAACACCATTGGCATTTTGACTCTCTTCAGTCAACTGATGCATTAACAAATGTATCTTCTGCTCATACTCCTTTTGTTGAAGAGTCAACTTACGGTCCAGATCCAAGGCTGAACGTTGCAAAGCAGCCTTTAATTCTCGGATGAGGCGATCCTGTTCGTCTGTCTTCACCTGCAATAAGATTGATTTCATTAATTAAATAATAAGAACTTTGATATAATAGACTTGACTCAATTTGTATAAATGATTAATATCTTTGAATAGCTGTCTTCAATTAATGTGTTGTATCTATTGAGGTACTAAGGATATGGGGGAACAGATACACAAGACTAAAAATTAAATTATACTATTATAAAAGCCATGAGCATAATTTGCAATAAAGCATCACTATTTCTTGAACTGAATGCATCAATTAAAAACAGATGCCTTTAAAATTTCAACAAGTTTTATAAAAAGAACTGAGTTCTAAGTGGAGCTGGTCAAAAAAAAAATCAGCAATCAAAATAAAATCTTCTTCTGAATAAGCGTACAAAGAATTAGCTGGGCTTTCTAATAAGTTCTTGTGTATGATATTGAACATAATCTCCGCCACTAACTCTCCCTCAAATTCATATTCAAGCTCAAATGACAAAAAGATTCTCAAAACAGCCTTCTTCATGAAAACCAGATCAATATCGACAAGTGACCAATAGAATTTTATAATCTATTACAAATGAGAGAACTTGAACCATATTGAGTCCATAACAATGTAAAAAATACAGAACAGTTTTTCATGATCTTAAGCTCAAAAGAAAGAGCAACTTATGAACTTGTGCATAAATATATAAAAGTTTGTAAGAGTTGCCAATTTAAATGAAATTACTAACAAAAATGGTGATACAAAATTTTAAACAATGACAATTATTTATCCTGGAGTTTTGCTGACCCATGACCTCTCTCACTTTCATTTCTCTTGTAAGCTATTTCTCTAACCTATCATTTGATGGAGGATAATGATAGTTCATCATGCCAAGATGAAATGCTCAGATTATATATGAAAGTAAAAGAAAGTGTGAGACAGACAGGCAGTCTCTCTCTTTCTCATCATCTTTCTCTTCCATGTGAGGAGCGTGTTTCACAATATTAAAACATATCATCATACATAAATACACATTTTCTTTTACCCATCTATTGAATTCCAGATCTTGTCAAGTCTTAAACAAACACATAAACAGATGGTTTAAATCACTTGAGCATGTATAATTCCCTCTGTGTGTGTCTAAAATCTACTCAATAGGAAGATGTTACAATTTTGGCAATTTGTTATCTCTTCATGGATGCATTTAATTGAGTATTAAATGTTGGTTTCATCAATTTCATATTGCAATAATTTCACTGGTTCTGGATATCTTTTTTCATTCTTTGTTCAAATTGTTTTGGTAATCTATTTGAAAAAAAATCCAAAAAACATGATATCTTATCAGATTTTACCAGTAAGAGTAATTCTCAAAATCAATGAATATTTTCTGTTTCAGAGATCAGGAAAAATACTTCTGAATAATTTAGTTGTTGACAATTCTGAACTTCAACTCAAAGCTTTAGACATTGCTATAAACTTTACGTTAAAGCTCTGAAACAACTTTACTTACCTCCATTTCACTACACTTCAAGTGAAGCTTTCTCTCTCCATCACGAAGTCCAACCACTTTATCAAAGTAACGGCCTAACAAAGCCTTCATCTCTGTAGCTGAGAGGGAATTGAGGCGCTGAGCAAGATTTTCTTCACTCTGAAAAATGCATCCACCATTAGAAAGTTTGTAAGCCTCTTTCATCATATAAAAACAAAAAATCTATAATAAATGAGAGAACTTGAACGAAAAACGAGCTTTTGTTCAGCAATAGCCTGGTGCTACATGTTCAACACAGCTCCAATCCGGATCTTGAGACATAAAAAGACAAGTTCTCCTCTCCAAAAATGAAGAAACTGATATTCAGACTCATCGTTATCAATTGGGCAATCAAACTTACATCTTCCCTCGTTGGCTGATATACAAATGTAATGAAAAGTATGATGTTTAAGGAGACCCAGTTGCTAAGACAATTAGAACCAAACACCTCTTAATCATATCTCCAAGAGTCATTCCACCATGACCACATCAATCATCTAAAAAGTGGCCTGTATGTTTACCAAATGATAGCAGTAATGCTTTTTTTCTTTCACAAAAGTCAAAAGACATTGTATGATTGATACCTTCAACAAAGCTTGCTGTGATTGCCGCACCTCAAGCTGTCTAGCATTTATGTTATCATTCTTGTACTGAATGGCTGCATCCAGTGCTTCAACGGCTTCATCCATCTCAATCAATCTGAAAATCAAAACGGAAAATCTTGTAAATGATAAGTAAAGGTTTTGAGGAGAGAAATGTTTGAAAAAAGAAAAAAAAAAAAGTATTTAGAATAATAATTTAGCTTCCAGCAAAAGAGTCAGAAATATGATTTTTTTTTATTTTTTTTTAAAGTAAAAAAAAAGTTATTTCAGCTTCGCCTCTGCTCTATCTAATTTGGTTAAAAAAAAAACATTCGTTTTCATTAAAAATCTTATTTAATGTATGAATTATCTCATGCTAATAACACTTATGAAAAATATATCCCCGTCATCATAACTGATGTTAGCTGCCATACTTGATGTCTTGATGCCCTACTAACTTTCCTCCAGACCTCTCTGTTCCTGTTTTTCTTGGCAATTTCACCCATAATCATTCCACTGATCTCTTTTACATTATCTTTAAAGGATGTTAAAAATCTACCTCTCTTTCTTATAAGTATAACAAATTTGCTACTATTGAGTATGAATCTAGATCTAGATTCTAGAATGAAAATACATAAAAAGATATGGTTACTCAAAGTTTTGCCACAGAATTGAGTAACCATAACTTTTTATGTATTTTATCTCTTTCTTAGAGCATCTATTTTCCCTTCAAGCATTGATGCCATGAGAGCCATAGTCCCGTTTCTGATTGCATGGCCCACATAGATATGCCTCTATTTTGCCCTTGTCAGCTATCTTCAGGGTCCAGGCTATGCTACTGTCAAGCATGACTGGTCATATCAAGCATTCAAGGGTGTTAAATATGAGAAAAAGTTGAACTTCCCAATTAAAACTAACAAATAAAACCACCTTTTCATTCTGTACCACAGGGCAGATAAAAGTAAAAAAAAGCAGTCATTTCAAGCTGAATCCGCTCAATGGGCCAGAGCTTATCCCGATTTCTATAGCATGAAGCAGATAGAGACAACTTTAAGCATCCATCTCTGAATAGCAAGCTAGTCTATTGCAGAGTATTTTTCAAGCCGAAGCTTTACCCATTTTCACTTGGTTCAAGTGAAGCGGGGAGTAAATTTTTTTGCTTAAGAAAACAACATTTGTGTCTGTAATGAGAATCGAGCCTGCCACCTTTCGGTCTACCATTGAGCTACAGTGCTCTCTGACAAGGCAGATAAAAACAACTAAAAAAAAACGAATGAAAAGCACTTCTTCTTTAAGCTTGTCTCTATTCCCATGATGGATGCCAGTTCAAATGTCATAGTGGACCTCCCTCATCTCCCTCATCCAGGCAAAGCTCAGCCACATCTTTGATTACATATCTCTGTCTATCTCAACTTTTGGTCTTCCTCCCCTTCACTTTTCCAGCTGCTTTCGTCTCATGGACTCTCTCACTGTCATACGCTATACTGGTACCTGAAAACCTTCACATGTCCAAAATGTGCGGAGAAAAAAACCCAGCAATTAGACAAAACGGAGCTAGAAAAACCTTTTACCTTCTTTCATCTTCAAGAGACAAAACTTTTCCTTCTGACAGCTTTGCATCTAAGGCAGCTCTTTTCTTGTGCAGCTTTTCCCGTGTCTGACGCAATTTCAAAATGTCTTCTTTCACCTGAGATCTATGTTCATCTGTGGCCTCCGGTAACTCTTTCTTTTTCTCGTCCAAATCTCTTTCTACTGCTTCCAATTTTGCTGATAATGAAATGAGACTCTGAAAAAGTATAATAAAGTTGTGTGCCTTTTTTTAAAGATAAAATCATATATGTGGATTAGTGTAGAAAATTGCAATATTTTAGACACATAATTAGGCATGAAGGTATTATGAAAGAGATACTTGAAGGACATACAGAGGACATGAGAGAATCCGACTGTCAAGGGTTCATATGAACAGAGAAGGTAAAAGAATGGACAATGATGAGGGCAGAAAACTACTTTACTTTTGCAAGGTATTGTGGTAAGCTGGGTGAATAAGTATAAAAGACAGGTTAGCTTTCATTTTTATGCAGTGGAGAGGATTCTGAAGAGTGACAATGTTGCAGGGAGCTGCACATCTCAATATACCTCAATGTGGAAAGAAATACAACTGATTGACTGATTGATTAATATAGAAACTGAATGCAACTTAGGGTAGAATAATCCACGGGATGGACTTATGTTATAGTCTGCATTGGTGATGAGTTATCTTTATTATATTTGACATACTTCTTTATATGTATATGTCCATTGATTAAAATACAAATAATCAAATCAAAGTGTAAATATTTCAATTACAAATTGAAAGTAAATAAAGATGCTTATATCAGCATGACTGATAGCACCATAAAATGAGAAATATCAAATCAACTTATAAAACGTGAATTGTGACCTACTTTGTTCAAAGTTTGACTTGATCTCATCTTCTTCATTTCCAATTCACTCTTCTCTGCTAATATGGCTTCCTTCTTTGCAAGGATGGTCTCTCTTTTGTGTAGTTCCTGAGAATTCAAATTTGAATAACTGGTGATTAGTTTTTTTGCTTTGCTTTGTTATTTCTGTGAAATTATGCTATCTCTGTGAACATACACACGCACTGACACTGAAAAATTTAAAAAGCTTTAGAAAATTCACAAAAGCTCATGCTTTCTGACCCTGTATTATCTTATCCTTGACTCTTTTGAGAAACCAGAAAGAAACATCTTCTGAAAACTGAATTTAACTAAAAATTGGAAATATGAATCTCATTTCTTTTGAGGAAATACATATGACAATGGCACAAAAGTTATCAATTCCAATATAAAATGCAATCAATAATGCACAATTTCATATAATCATACTAATTTGTGTAATACTTTAGAAATAAACATAATGCAAAATGTTAAGCAATGTCTTTGTCTGTGTAAAATCAATTGTTCGTTCTTCGTATCAAATCCGTGAACCAAAATAGGTCATTCAAAACATCTACAAAGTTTTTTTCAATATCATTTAGGCCAGTGGCCTCGAGATGAAGTTTTATGGTAATCAGCCTTTGTTGGCAGGATTTGATATTTCTATAGTTTTTGAATTGCCTTTTCATGTATCTGTATGAATATTTCATATGATATAACAAGCTGATTATCCTTTCGAATCAATGTAGTGTGGTCAGTTGACATGGAAGCTGATGCCATCTTGAATTCTGCCTGAATTTCAAATCTATCTCTCTTCAGATGAAATCAGTCAAAATTTGGGGATCTGTTTTTAAAGGACCCAAGCACTACAGTATGATAATAACATGTATTTTCACTTACCTTTTCTAATTCTTCATTCTGTCTCCTTTGTTCAAGAACTTTTTCTACTTCTGAATCAACCCATTTTCGTTGCTCTTCAATCTTGTCTTGCTCTTCACTGGTAAAAACAATGAAAGCAATATGATGGTTCTTCTGTGGCCTTCATACCACTCTAAAGTCAAATCTTAAATAGTCACAGAAGGCTTCAAGATACAAAATCTCATTTTTATCCAGCACTTCAGAAAGATTTTGAGGTGAGAGTGGACATTTCATTGGCGAAAGAGAAATTATGCTGCACAAAAGACAAAATTTGTTGTTCTTTCCCTTTAAGAGAAAGTCCTTCTTGGATAACTCAATAAGTACAGGGTTTTTGCAATTTCTTTCTAAAACTTCAGAGGGATTCTGAGAAAAGAGGGGACATTTCAATAGTGAAACATAATTTATGCAGGCAAAATATATATTTTGTTGTTTTTCTCTGTGACAGAAAGCTCTCATTAGCTTACTAAATAGCAGCCAGTGAATGAGCTAAGTATTTACCTTGTAATTGGGGGAAGAACTCCTGATGAAGCTGACCTTAACCTTCTCTTTGCAGACACCAATTCCTCATTCTTTCTCTTCAAAATTTTCTGTGTTTGTTCATCTCTTATCTCCAAATCCTTCACCTTCTGGACCTCGCGCTGCATTTCCCTCTGAGTGAATAAAAACAATTATTGCACATGCTTATAGTGATACAATAATGAAAGTAAGACTGAGCGTCAAATCGGAAATGTTTTTCAATTAAATCTCAAAACTTTTGAGCACCACAAGTAGAATTCACATCAAGAATCTAGACACATAAGTATCAAGTCCTCATCTCCAACAGTTATGAAATTTATATACAAACTCATCAATATCAGTCCAGCAATCAAACTAACACATTTCCAAGACGCAGACCAACAGCCGTTTACATTCATTTGTCAAGATACTATAAGATGCCATTCTCTGACAAATGCGGCAATAATTTGAAATACCTTGTTTATTCGCTTGTTTGTTTATTTGTTCATTTAGACAACATGCTCTTCCGTTAATTTCCGTAAGAAATCAAAGAAAAAGCAAGGTAGTTCAAACAAATAAATGCAATTACAGCAATATTCAGTCTGTGTCAGGTGTATGGTAATTCGGGAGAAGAAAAAAATTATACAGAGAAAATTATGAGGCAAATGTTTATGTCATTGAGAGATTACTTGGCTTGGGTAGCCACTCTTTATTTAGTGTCATAGAGAGAAAAGTTAATGACTATATAAAGCAAACTACAAGTCAAATGTATACATCATTGAGCAAATACTTGGCTCAGTTAGTCACTCCTTGTTTTGTGTCATACAGAGAAAAGGAATCAATTATATAAAACAAATTGTGAGTTAAAATGTACATGTCATGAAGTAACTACTTGGCTATGATAATCATCTGCTATTCACTTTTGACTTGAAAAAAGCCTTTCCCTGAACAAAAAAAAAAAAGCAAAATTTTTTACCAGTAAATACAAAGCATTGAGGTTGTATCAGCAAAAAAAATTGATACTTCATGTAGATATTTTTGGACTTTCCTTTCTGTTGTTTGTTTGTTTTTTTCAATAATCTTTAGATGCTTACTTCAATTTTGCCTTTTTGGTCAACTTCTTCTCTTAGCTTCCTCTGCAGAGTTTCTTGTTGTTGTTTCATTCTGTCTATAGCAATCTCCAAGTCTTGGATTCTGGAGTCAGAAAAATGTTTTTAGAACAGAATTGATAGAAATATATGACAAAACACTATAAAAGGGTGAATGGACATTGCAAGTCATATTTAAGTATCTAAATGTTGAACTAAATGCCTTCATAAAATGTGGAGTTCAGAGTAATCTAATGTGAGTATTTTTTGTGTTAAAAATAGAATTATTTAGAAAAGCAGTTTATCTTTACAAAATACTGAATGTCATTAAACAGACAAGATATTTATTTTCATAATTCATTTTAGGGTTTCAAAACAGAAGAACTTTGGGGATTCACAGAGAAAGAAAATCTCAATTATCTTTACAACATAATGAAGCTCAGACAGATAAAATCGTCAAAGGAATTTCTACCACACAGACTAAAAATTATCTTTACTGAAAAAATAACAAAGGTCATAAAAAAAATAAATCATCATGAAATTTCTGTCACAGATACAAATTCCTTCATGACTCCATGGGGATTTGGTGAGAAATAAAAGTGTATTTAAAACAAAGGACTCATTACACTTACTTCTTTTCATGCTGATGTGCAAAACTAGCCACTTTTTCTGTTTCTCTCTGTTTCTTCTGTAGAGCTGAGACTTTGGCCTTTGCGTCTTCAATTTTCTTTTTATAATCTCTGTTTAAAAAGAATAGAGGGAAGGATAGGATGCATCATGACAAAGCACTGCCAATGAGCAAATCACACATCAACTTAAAGCGTGCCTGTTCTATTTCAGGCTACAAGTATTTGAATGATGAGAAGTGGTCCAGGTTATGTAACAATCTTCTCGTCTTCTTGCTCTCCTTCATATTCAGACCTAAGCTTCATCTGTTGAATATAACCATGGTCCTTTACAATGCAGATTTAAAATTGTCTCGTATCCATCCATCAATGCTAAACTGTAGTTCTTGTACTGCTCTTCCTAAGACCTTCTTTTATATTGTTTGAATTCCTTCTGATTAAATCTGAACATCATGCAGATGAAAATAATATCATGCGAACAGATTTTGAAGTTTGTCAATAAATGCAATATGATGGCAAAAAGTGATTTTTCAGATGTAGATAATTCGCGGCATGTTTGTTCCTTGTTTTATACAGCCATTCAAAGATGAATTTTATGATGTATCTCAGACCATCTAAGACTGCATTTACCTCCTAATATCTCAGTCCCATGGCAGATAGGACATAGGGGGGACATGAGGGAAGCCACAGTGGAGATCTTGCTCCAACCATAACGATCTTGGGTGGCTGATGTCAAATCCTGGAGGGACTGAGCGGTCCAGTCTTTGATGTTGTCGACACAGGCTTTCCTTTGGCAACCTCTTTTTCTCCTTCCTTCTACTGTTCCTTATAAGATGGTTTTTGCCAGGGTATCGTGGCTGTTATCATGCCAAAACCACATCAGCTTTATCCTCTTTATGGTGGCTGGAAGAGGTTCCTGGGGGCCCATATATTTTCTTATCTCCTCCTCAACATATGCATTGGTTTTATGCTCTTTGTAAGATATTTGAGGGAGCTTTCTGTGACATTTGTACATGAATGTTTGGATTCTTTTTTCTAGATCTGCTGTAAGAGTCCATGATTTGCAGCCATATAGGAAGATGGAAGTCACGAGGGATTTATACAGACGGTATTTGGTGGAAAAGCTGATGTTATTGCTTTTAACAATCCCCTCGATTCTGGCTAGACTGCATTTAAATGTTCATTAATGTCTGCTTGGGTAAAAAACTACAAGTGGAGATTTAAATTAGTTGTGTGTGTATGTGATAAGCATGACGAGGAAATAACAGTCTGATGTACATAACATTTGCATGACTAAGTTATGAATGAATTCACTTGTGAAGGAAACCTGTATGTTTTTATTTGAAAGAAGCACAGAGTAAAATAGGTCTTTGTAAATAAAATTGAAAGAAAAGTTTTACTTTACAAACAGGAAAATGAACAGCGGGTTTCAGGGAATAGTCATCAAGTTCACTTGTAATAGACTGTTAAGTGTCATAAGACTTAGTAAAACTATACTTTTCTATATCCTTTTATGAATTCCACCTTGATCAGACTGAAAGCTTTCATCAAGAGCTGTGACATTTTATAACAAATGACATAAGTTTATAGAATCTTACAATTCTTTTCTATGAATGTTGGAGGCCTCTACTTTATCCTTTGTTTCCAAACACTGAAGAGCTTTCTGTACTTCTCCAAGGTCCTTCTTTGCAGCTTCTTTCTCCTGTACCAAAAAAATGTTTTAAATAAAACTTCAAAAGATCTACGTAAATTCTCAATAAATTTGTTGGAAAAGGACAAAAAGGACAAGATTTTATTTATTTTAAACTGACTTTTAATCAAGAAAAATAATAACTTGAAAATAAAAATTTCACAAACTTTTTCTTTTCATTTACCAATGAATAGTACATTGCAGAAATGATTCCTAAATCTTCACACAGCATATATAAAGTGATCATTTAATCTTACACACAAATGAAGTAAATATTATTCTAACAAAAGCAATGTAAAAGAATTTGATCTTACCTTCTCCAAGCCTTTGATTTTCTCTGCATATTGTTTATTCATCAATTCTGCATCTTTCTCCGATTTGACGAGCTCTTTAATCAACTGTTCCTTCATCCTTTATGGAAAAACAGACTGTTTTTTTAGCACATGTTATCTTAAAATGGCTAAAGGAATGTTAAATGGCTCAACAAACTTCTTTATGACCAGAGAAACAAGATAAAAATAAGTTAATCTTATTGATGGCCTTAGACAGCATGAAGTCTAGTGCTATGCCACTCACTATAAAGCCACAGGCTCCAATTGGATCTTGGATTCGTGCTGGCTTCTGAAAAAAAATTGATTTTAGAATTCTTTTCTATTTCTTTATCTTACGAGAGGTAAGATTAGATTGAGTGCCAAGTCCTATCCCTGATGGAAAGGCTCCATTGGCCAGCTGTACACATAAAAGAAGTCTTGGTAGTTAGAAATCAAAGAGGAGTAGGTGTAAAGGCCGCTACACAGACAATATTGATTCCTTCTATCATTTCCTTCCTATCTATTTTTCCACAGTACCTCAAGCTCAAGAAAAAGAGTATCTTGCTTAAAACGATTACCAAAATTAGGAAAATCAGGCAAAGCAAAAGCTGGAATATGGCAGAAGAACAAGGTTTCAGATAATATGAAAACCCAATACCTTGGAGTATGCCACCAATTAATATATAAAATTGTACACTCAATAAAAAGACGTTGAGGCTCATAGTTAATGAAATTGATTTGTTACTAGACAGAAAACCAACATAAAAGGTGATCTGAGGTATGATAATATAACACGTTTGAAAATGGGCCTATTTAAAATGACCCTAAAAGCTAATAGCTTTATTTTCAAATGTGTTATACTATACCTCAAATAAATATCTATTAAGAGAATTAAGTCTGAACATACGGTAATAGCCTAGAACAAAAACTACAATGGATTAATATCTCACATTAATTACCTTATCTCTATTCATTAATTCTTATTCCAACTTTTTTTGACGAATAATGTCAATCAACCTAAATGCACAACATTTCCTTTGAATTTCTAAATGTTATCTCATAAGAATTACCCTTTTAAACACTCATCCATTGCTAAATCTCCAAAGACAAATTGTTGTCATACTTTTACCTGAAAAAGTGCTAAGGTGGAATCTTCAAAATGTAAACTAGATTCCCCAGATGTAGCATCTAGATCAAGATCTAGTAAGGAGAGAAAATCAGTTTTTCTTCTTTTTTCATTATAGGACAGGATTCCTCCATCCGGTTCTATCCAATGTCAGGCATTAGACTCTATCCAAGCACTTCCTTCACCCGAAAGCTAGACCTTCACCAGGTGACCACAACAAAGCTTTATTAATTCTTTAAAAAAACGTTATGACCAAATTTCTACAGGGAATTGAAACACTACCTAATATTGATGGACAGATCTCGAATCTTTTGATTTGCTTCCAAAGCTCTCAACTGTGACTGTTTGATGAGCTTGCGCTGCATTTCTGCACTGGACGGTGCATCCATATTTATCAGACGCCCACTTTCATGCACATTTCTGGAAGCATCCTCCACAAGGTGAGTGCTTGATCTGATTTCTTCCCCATTTTGACCTGTTTGAGAATTATTTCGTATCAGCATATATATATACTCGAACACAGATGAAATATTGGAAACTGTCATTGTCAGCGCCATTGACCCCTTGTGTTTTCTAGAATAAACGTCCCTTTTCTTTCAAAAGTCCTTTTTATTTATCTATTTTGTTTGTGTTGTGGTGTCACTTTTAAACAACTGAATTTTGTGGCCATTTTAACAAAATTTATTCAATATATTACAACACAATAAATGTGTCACTGACCAACAGAGATATGGAAATCAAAAGTATTTAAAACAATACACATAAAAAGATTTTTAAAAGCTGAATTCTAATAACAAATGTTAAGTAGAGAAAAAACTACAACACAGAGTCAAAAAACCCCCAAAACAACAAAATTTAACATTTAAAAAAATGCAAATATCTGATTCCATAAGCATTTAAATATAACTTCGTCCAGCATCCTTAGCATAAATTCTTTTTATATAGCAATGTAATATTCAAGAACCATCGAAATGTGGCTTTAATAAAAACAAAATGTAAACTTTCAAAAATGAAAATTTGAGGGGTAAATCTCAACATTATGTCAACGTGCAACTTAATACTAAAACATCATACAATTGACTAGATTGCTTGGCTACAAAGTTATGCAGACTTATTTCTTACCATTTCTGAGGCTGTTTTTGCTGTCTGAAACACTACTCCTTGCCATTCCATCTTTTGTTCCAGTATCTTTCTTGATCTGAAATGTTCCCCTTCTCTGTACTTTTGCTTGTTTTCTAAAAAAGAGAAGTTATCAAAATATATCTGACTTAGGTGTATGAATAAATTATGACAATACAAGAGATTGTAGGATCATCATACCTCCTAAAATAACCTTTTATGTTAGTTGTCTATCTAGTAAAAAATCAAATTCATTTACCATCAGCTTTAAAGTATTCAACTATTCAAAAGAAGATGGCGATGGACAGAATCAGAAAGAATATCCCCTTAATGCATCTTCAGATCCCTCAAAAGAATAACATAACCTTCCCATTGACCTTGAATATTAAAGAAAAGGAATTAATAAATTAAAGGCATTGCTAAACTGAAGCTGTGTATAGAGGACAGTCCCAGTAGTAAAAGATGGACCAATGTCTTATACATGCCAATGATTGGAGGGGGATTAAGTAAGGAATCAAACCTCCAACACTTTTTTCTACTCTTTACATATGTTTATGTTATTCTGTTACCTGAAAATGGTGACGGTAAACGTTAAAAGTCAACAGTAATATTATTCACGTTGTTCTACACATGTATAAATCTCCATGTTGCTCAACTTCAGGCAAGAAATTTTGAGCCTATGAAAATCCCTCATTTTGTCATATGATCTAAATGTTTCAAATATAAGAATGAATAAGTCCATTTTTTTGTACACTATAAATGAATATATCCCAAAACTCCCTGCATATGGACTTCAATGTTTAAAAAAAAAAATAGCGACAATATGTGGTAATTATGACTTTCAGGAATTGAAAAGTAAAGAAAAGTGAAGGAATCTCACAATCTAGTCATAGACGCTGATAAATTTTCCTCATTCTGAATTTCTTCTTCATCACTTTCATCACTGAATGTTTGATGCAGGACATCATCAGCATCCTCCAGTCTGCTGACCAGAAGTTGGCTGCGTGCACGAAAGCTCTGCATGACTCTCTCCAAAGTGAAAAGAGCAGGGCTAGTTTTGATGAGCCGAGATGGGGGACGAAGGAGACCCTAGAGATATGAAAGAGCATTACCATTAACTTGCCTAAAACTCGAAGTCATTAATTTCATATACTTTCTTCTATAAAAGACTGAAATTTAAAACCATGAAGTCTCTCAATAATTTTCATTTGAAGATATCTTTTGAGACGAGCTTCTATGAAAAAAAATCACAAGACATTTTGCCTCTCAATCCAAATCAATAATATCAGTCTGAATGCACTTAATGTGTTCAGCATTATCAGTAATATTTCAGTGAGAAAAAAACCCAAATCACCATATTTTTAAAAAAAAAAAAAAAAAAGAAAAAAAAAAGAAGAAAAGAAAACCCTAACTATATCGTATGAAGTTGATTCCAACTTAGTTGAACTTCTGTCTTATGTTCCTCTGTTTGACACAATATACACTCCTCTCTTGACATTGGGTACCTAGGGCACAGCCTTCCAGCTGTATGCCTTTTGGTGAGATTGATGTCTATAAACTTTCTTTCACCTTAATAATTTTTTATGTTTCTTTCGAGGGTTCTTTTCGGGCTACTCCTTTTTCTTTTGTATGGTGGTCCCCATTCCTACCTTTGTTTGGGTATTCAAGCCAGTGTCATGCACTGAGCATGTCCTCAAGACTTCCATCGTTTATTCACCATTGTTATTAAGTCTTTTGTTTAAGTTCTTTCAAGAACTTCTTATACACCTTGGCTGTTACTTATTTCAATCATTCAAAAAACTCATCTTAAAGAATTTAAAGGGGAACAAAAATCAACCAACCGTTGATCTTTTTCTCACCTCCTCTTTTCCATGGCTGCGTGCTGGGACAGACTTTGGCCTCTGCTTTGAGGTGGAATGGCCTGCTTGGCCTGACCAGGATGTGACAGTGGCAATGGATGTGGTCCCATCAACGCTACTGTTGTGCATGTTAGCCATCTGATAAAGCCATATGAATGTCAATAGCAAATACATTTGCAATTATAAAATCTGTGTTGGGTATAAGTAAAAGACTCTAAAAATTCTTTTTATCAATTAAACAAAAAATTACAACCATCATCACTATTGCTGTGCATGTAAGTCATCTAATGAAGCTATATATATATGCCAAAAGCAGATGTATTTAATGTATAATTATTGTAAATCTATTTTGAGTGTGTAATAGATGAACAATTAATTCCCAATAAGAAAAAAAAAATGCACCTATCAACACTGTTGTTATGCATGTTCGTCATATAATAGAGCCATGTATAAGACAATAGCAAATAGATTTTTATGGGCAACTCTAATTTTTTTTTTTCATGTAACAAGACCAACTTTAAACATTCTTGCTCATTCTTTTTCTCTTTTAATTACAAACAGGCACTCAAGTCAAATACTACTGGTCTCCATGCTCATAAATTGAATCCAAAATAAATAACACAAACTCATTGATAAATTTCAAACACATGTTCATATAAAAAAATACCCTCTATAAAATATCTACTCGTGAAACATTACAAGAAGAACGCATTTAAGTTGGCCCAAAACTTACATTCAGAGCAGCCTCTAATTCTTCAATACGCATCTGCTGAGCTAAAAGCTGTTCTGCTTGCTGTCGACAAGTCTCACTCACTTCTTGAAGTTGCACCTCTTTTAAGCTGCAATTTTTATCCTGAAAAGGTTCATGTGAAGAGAAACTGAGATGCGTCACTGTATCTATTTCAGGCATTACTTAAAGAAAAGCAGTATCAAAGATACAGATAAAAATGAGTTTGTATGGTCTACATGTATATGTGTCTCCCCAAAAGTACAGGCTCATACACTGATCATCTTTTATCACCATTCCCCTCCACATAAACTCACACTCACACAAACACATACATCCACTTACAGGCTAAAGCCCTCTGAAACGCTCTCAACTTCCCACAGCCGTACAATGGCAGAGCCTCTTAGATGCACCCAGACTCATGCTGAATTGTGCTACCACTGAACTAGCAACTGGCGGTGAGGTTATTGAAATTAGAGTTGATTAATTGCTATATATCATTATAAATATACTGCAAGGAAAAAAGTATACTTTTTAAAAGCCTCTTGGGTTTCATAAATCAGAAAACGTTATGACATTTAAATTGTCTATGTAACCAATGAAAAAAATTGGGTTTATTCATATCAAATGGTGGACAGCTTCATTCTCACCATCTCTCTAATAGTGTCCTGAAGTGAGTTGACTTCTCTCGTTTTGTCAGCAAAAATGGTTTCATCACTCTCTAGGTGAGATCGACACTGATAAAATGGAAGACAAGAAATGGTGACTTAAGGGACTGTACTGTAAATTTTGTCATATTACAGAATATCTTAAGACATTCTCATGGTAAACCTTCCATAAACACATTTACCAAGCTTTCTGTATATTAAAAGCCTTAACTTTTGAATTAAACCTATGTAAAAGACCCTCTAAAACAAGAACATTCTAAACTTTGGTTGAAATGCTTTCTTGAAGATTTAGGTAACAATACTGTTATCATGGGTTCAAAATGTTAATGAAGTTTTATTTTGTCAAACTTTGTGTCTATTCGT
>JAOWAY010218473.1:0-10000 GCA_028565895.1 Goniobranchus geometricus | reverse complement strand
TGACGTCAAACAATGGACCCACTGCCACACGTACGGGGACATCAAACGAAAAGCTCAGAAAAAAGATGAATGGAGAATCATGGTTGCCAACCTTCGGACCGAAGAGGGCACATAATAATAATTGCTTGTGAGTCAGAAAAGTGTGGATCAAGCTCAGATGAAGAGTACGTATTTACAGTCAAGCAAGATCAGTAGAACAAGTCTCGCACAACGAAGGCCACTATTCTTAATGAAGAAGTCCAGTTTTTAATCGACACTGGAGCATCTATTAATGTGGTAGACGAACACACATTCTGTTCCCTCATGGCTAAACCTCATTTTGAAGCTGACATCTCTAGCATTCAATCGTACAACAGTGAAAATCTTAACTCACTTAGAATTTTTACAACCCATATTCAATGGAAAGACAAAACACAATTATCTACATTTCATGTTATAGAAGGGAACAATGGCAATGTCCTAGGCTATGAATTAGCAACCAAACTAGAAGCTATCAAAATTGTCAACAAAATTAATAACTCATACAGCATAGACAAATTGTTTGCTGAATATCCAGATTTGTTTGAAGGCATTGGAAAGCACAAGAATTATCAAGTGAAACTCCATGTAAAAGAAGATGTTATCCCAATTCAGCAACCCCACAGAAGAATACCTTCTCACATGAAAAAGAAGGATGAAGCTTAGTTGGAAAATCTTGAAAAAAAAAAAGACATCAAAGAAAAAGTGGAAGGTCCAACTCCATGGGTAAGTCCCATAGTACCAGTTGCAAAGAAAAACAAAACTGAAGTCAGAATATGTGTTGATATGGGAATGGCAAATACCGCCATACAAAGGGAACGTCATATCACCCTAACAATTGATGATGTGAATGTCTTGAATGGAGCCACCACATTCAGTAAATTGGATCTGAGAGCTGGGTATCATCAGCTTGAACTTAGCCCAGAGAGAAGGAACATCACAACATCCTCCACCAATTCTGGACTAGGACGCCATAAGAGACTTAGTTTTGGCATCAATTCTGCTGCAGAAATTTTCCAGAACATCATCAGAGAAAAGCTTCTTGGCATCCCCGGACAAAAGAACATACCAAACGATATCATTGGTTTTGGAAAAAACAAAAAAAGAACATGATGAAAATGTGAAGGCGGTTTTCAACCGACTCAGAGATGCAAATCAGAGAAACAGAGAAAGGTGTGAATTCCAAATTGATTTCTTTGGACACACATTTTCTGCTGATGGAATCAGTCTTGCTCAAGAAAAAAAATGAATCAGTTTCAACCCTGACAGCACCATTGAATCAATGTGAAGTTCGAAGCCTATTGGGAATGTTCAATTACTGTTCACGATTCATTTCTAATTATGCAACTCTAAATGCTTCTTTTAGAGAACTCACTAAGAAAATGCCAAATGGATTAGGACAAAGAGAGAAGATGATGCATTTAACAAGTTGAGAGATGCGCTAAGCAATGCAAACACCCTCTCATATTTTGATCCTGAAAGGGAAACATTTCTTACTGTTGATGCCAGTCCAGTTGGTTTTGCTGGAATTCTACGCCAAAAAGACAAAAATGGAGAAATGAAAACCATCCAGTTTGCCAGCAAATCCCTAACGGATGTCGAAAAGCGCTACAGTCAAACAGAGAAGGAAGCACTAGCCATAGTTTGGGCCTGTGAACATTTTCATTCATATCTGAGTGAAAATGAGTTTACCTTAATCACAGATCATCAGCCGCTAGTCTGGATATTGAACGGCCCAATGTCCAAACTGTCATTGAGAATCGAACGCTGGAACTTACGACTGCAGAGATATCACTTCAAGGTGGAATATAAACAAGGCAAAAGTAACCTAGCTGACTACTGCTAAAGGCATCCTGTGAAAGATACAAATACTGTTGGCATAGATGTAGAAGATCATCTCAATCTTCTGACAATGATGTTTGTCCCGAAAGCTCTAAGCATCGAACAAATTTCATCCGCCATGAGAAACGATGAAAACATTCAAAAACTAATACAGTCATTGCAGTGTGGTTATTTCTGTAAGGATCTAAAACCCTATGAAAGAGTAAAAGAAGATCTTTCCAATAACCAAAGCTTGGGAATTCTTCTAAAGAACTCAAAAATAGTCATTCCTTCAAGTTTAGAAGATCAAGTAATGGATATAGCGCACCAAGGTCATCAAGGTATAGTGAAAACCAAAAATCTCTTGCGTGAAAAAGTTTGGTTCCCATATATCGATCAACGTGTTGAAAACAAAATTCGAGCCAAGACAGTCAGAACCATTATCCATGACTGAATTACCCTACCAACCGTGGACGCATGTCAGCATTGACTACTATGGTCCTATGCCCTCTGGTAAATATCTACTTGCCACCATGGCTGATCATTCTCGATTCCCAGTCGTCAGAATGAGTAACTCAACTTCATCACAGGCTACGATACCCATTATTGATGACATATTTTCTTTATTTGGGACGACGGCGATTGTTAAAAGAGACAACAGTACACCTTTCAACTTATTGAGTTAAGACAATTCTCTCAACATCTAGGTTTCAAGCACAGAAGAATCGCACCCAGATACCCACAGGCCAATGGAGAGATCGAACGATTTATGAGAAATCTTAAGAAGGTAGTAAAAACCTGCCACATTGAAGAAAGAAACTTTCACCAAGAACTCCAAAAGTTTTTTCGTTCCTATAGAGCAACGCCCCGCACAAGGTACAGGTGTCGCTCCTGTGCAATCATTTTTCAACAGGAACATCCGCATTGTTTTGCCTGAAGTCTCAACTTCATCAAAAACTGCTGACAGCCCTATTCACGAGAAGGACAAACTGTCTAAGCAAAAGATGAAATATTACGCTGACAGAAAACGTCAAGCAACAAGATCAACCCTGTCTGTTGGTGATAACGTTCTTGTCCGACAACAATACAAGAACAAATCAAGCTCTCCGTATGATCCTCATCCATACAAGATTACTGAAATGAAAGGATCTATGATTACAGCCACAAGAGGATCTCGCAAAATTGTCCGAAACTCCTCACATTTCAAGCTATCCCCAACACCACCTGATGAACATGCTGTCAACGTTGAAGAGGAGGAAATGGTTGACGCAAGCGATCAGCTATCTTCTGACTACAACCATAATTCCTCACCAGCTCCGCATCGTTCTTCACTCACTTCAGATGAATGTCTCAACAACGATACAGCTAGAGAGATAACGCCCCGACCTAGACGTGATTGCAGACCACCCAGAAAATACAAAGATTTCATCATGACATAAAATGTCAGTTACTATAAATCGTCTACATTTCTTTTTCGTTGCATTTTGATGTATGGGCATAATGATGTCAAACATTGCCCCAACGTTTCACAAGACATAAAAGCTCGTTATGTCTTGCCACTTTATTTTTTAGATCATTATGATCTTCTTCAGTGTGCTGATGGTTTGATAAAACCATCCAAGTTACTTCGTTTCATCGTTTTAGGACGTGATTTCAAAGTAAAATCACTAGTTTACAAATCAATGTTTATTACTTTCTTGTGAATTATTTTTCCAAATTTCAATTTTATTTTGATTAGGGACCAAAGGACCAAAGAGTCATAATAATACTCTCCTTTGGGCATGGTACATTTAGTACCATAGAATTTTTAGATAATTTGTGTTTCTCTTTTCAACTTCGAAGAAAGTTGCCATGGATTACCAGTGCAAGTTATTTTGTCAAATTGAACATTTGAACATAAAAAAAAAACAACCAACAAAACTTTTCTTTGCTATAATTTGAATTTTCAGTATTACTAGATCTATTCTTTTTAATTCACACATAATTTAGTCTTTTTGGAAAAAGGAGGAGGACTCATACACATACAAAGATCTATGGACATGTGTATGACTTATCTTATCTTTTGATCTATATCTTTGAAATTTAACTCTTCTGATATTTCTTAACTTTCTGCTATGCTCTATTTTAACTTGGACTTTGTCATTTTACAATGTTCATATCATATAGGGCCTAATACAAGGAATATTTAAATTGTTTTCATCACATATATTCATGTTATATTTTGAACAATTCAGTAATAAGCATTTAATGCAAATATCTAAGATTGATAAACATGAATGCTTAAAGTTTTGTAAAAGGTTGCAATCATTTTGTTCTATCTCCATTTAATATGATTTAAAAAAAAAAAAAAAAAAAAAAAGAAAGGGAAGAGTGATGTAATGTTTATTTGTTAAGCCGTTAGTGGTCCAGGGGACATAACCACATTTATTAATTCACCTTCTATGTTAATGTGAGTGACGATCCTTGGTCAATAAAGAAAGATGGCCTCCATCGCTTAAAACTCAACTTCAGGTTTCAAGTTTCATCAATCCTTAACAATCCTACAATATGGCGACGAGGAGAACAAAAAGAACTCTCATTCATGCTTTGTAATGTCAGAGGTAACTATCCCTATCTAGATATCTGCATATTTCAATCTTATTTTTCAACATGGCCGCATCTTTGCCATCGTATCCACCCTTTGATGCTCAAGAGCCAGCAGCTTCCAGTAGATGGAAAAAATACTGCACACGATTTGAAAACCTCATTATAGCTCTTGATATTCAGTCTGTGGAAAGAAAAAGGGCATTACTCTTACATTATGTAGGGGAGGATATCAATGACCTGTCAGAAACCCTAGATCTTGTTTCCAAACCATACAATGAAATAGTAAGGGGCATTCAAGATCACTTTGACAAAAGCAGAAATCTGGAATACGAAATTTTTAAATTTCAATCCACCACCCAACTTGAAGGGGAAACTGTAGATCAATACCACATTAGACTACGGAAACTTGGAGGGACATGTGAATTTGCTGATCTAAACAAAGAAATCAAATCGCACATAATAAGAACATGCAAATCGTCCAGACTTCGAAGAAAGGCTTTACGAGAAAGTGAGCTTACTCTAGAAAAGCTCCTAGATGCAGCTAGATCTATGGAAGTAGCTGAAAGCGTAGCTGGAAACATAGAAAATACAACTGAAAGTCTTCACAAATTGAAAATCCAAAATGAGCCAAAACCAAAATCAAAATTCAAGTCTAAATCCAAGTCTAATTCAAAATCAAAGAAATTTCAAGAACAATCAAAACAATGTTATTTCTGCGGAGGAGAATATCCCCACCAAGGCATATGTCCAGCAAAAGGTAAAGAATGTTCTTTCTGTCATGGACTCAATCACTTTTCCAAGGTCTGCCATAAGAAGAAGAAACAGCCTTACAGTAGCAGTAGAAGGTATACCCAACCATCAAATAAAGTCAAAGCTATTACTTGTGAGTCAGAAAAGTGTGGATCAAGCTCAGAAGAAGAGTACGTATTTACAGTCAAGCAGAATCAGTTGAACAAGTCTCCCACAACGAAGGCCACAATTCTTAATGAAGAAGTCCAGTTTTTAATTGACACTGGAGCATCTATTAATGTGGTAGACGAACACACATTCTGTTCACTTACGACTAAACCTCATCTTGAAGCTGACATCTCTAACATTCAATCGTACAACAGTGAAAATCTTAACTCACTTGGAATTTTTACAACCCATGTTCAATGGAAAGACAAAACACAATTATCTACATTTCATGTTATAGAAGGGAACAATGGCAATGTCATAGGCTATGAATTAGCAACCAAACTAGGAGCCATCAAAATTGTCAACAAAATTAATAACTCACACAGCATAGACAAATTGCTTGCTGAATATCCAGATTTGTTTGAAGGCATTGGAAAGCACAAGAATTATCAAGTAAAACTTCATGTAAAAGAAGATGTTACCCCAATTCAGCAACCGCACAGAAGAATACCTTTTCACATGAGGAAGAAGGTTGAAGCTGAGTTGGAAAATCTTGAAAAAAAAGACATCATAGAAAAAGTGGAAGGTCCAACTCCATGGGTAAGTCCCATAGTACCAGTTGCAAAGAAAAACAAAAATGAAGTCAGAATATGTGTTGATATGAGAATGGCAAATACCGCCATACAAAGGGAACGCCATATCACCCCAACAATTGATGATGTTGTGAATGACTTGAATGGAGCCACCACATTCAGTAAATTGGACCTGAGAGCTGGGTATCATCAGCTTGAACTTAGCCCAGAGAGTAGGAACATCACAACATTCTCCACCCATTCTGGACTAAGACGCTATAAGAGACTTAGTTTTGGCATCAATTCTGCTGCAGAAATTTTTCAGAACATCATCACAGAAACGCTCCTTGGCATCCCCGGACAAAAGAACATATCAGACGATATCATTGTTTTTGGAAAATCAAAAAAAGAACATGATGAGAATTTGAAGAAGGTTTTCAACCGACTCAGAGATGCAAATCTAACCCTAAACAAAGAAAAGTGTGAATTCCAAAAGTCTGAAATTAATTTTTTTGGACACACATTTTCTGCTGATGGAATCAGTCCTGCTCAAGAAAAAATTGAATCTATTTCAACCCTGGCAGCACCATCGAATCAATCTGAAGTTCGAAGCCTATTGGGAATGTTCAATTACTGTTCCAGATTCATTCCTAATTATGCAACACTAACAGCTCCTATTAGAGAACTGACTAAGAAAAATGCGAAGTGGATTTGGACAAAGAGAGAAGATGATGCATTTAACAAGTTGAGAGCTGCGCTAAGCAATGCAAACACCCTCTCATATTTTGATCCTGAAAGGGAAACAGTTCTTACTGTTGATGCTAGTCCAGTTGGTCTTGCTGGAATTCTAAGCCAAAAAGACAAAAATGGAGAAATGAAAACCATCCAGTTTGCCAGCAAATCCCTAACAGATGTCGAAAAGCGATACAGTCAAACAGAGAAGGAAGCACTGGCCATAGTTTGGGCCTGTGAACATTTTCATTTATATCTGAGTGGAAATGAGTTTACCTTAATCACAGATCATCAGCCGCTAGTCTGGATATTGAACAACCCAAAGTCCAAACCGTCACTGAGAATTGAACGCTGGAACTTACGACTGCAGAGATATCACTTCAAGGTGGAATATAAACAAGGCAAAAGCAACCCAGCTGACTACTGCTCAAGGCATCCTGTGAAAGATACAAGTGCTGTTGGCATAGATGTAGAAGATCATCTCAATCTTCTGACAAGGATGTCTGTCCCGAAAGCTCTAAACATCGAACAAATTTCATCCGCCACGAGAAACGATGAAAACATTCAAAAAGTAATACAGTCATTGCAGAGTGGACATTTCTGTAAGGATCTAAAACCCTATGAAAGAGTAAAAGAAGATCTTTCCTATAATCAAAGCTTGGGAGTACTTTTAAAGAACTCAAAAATAGTCATTCCTTCCAGTTTAGAAGATCAAGTAATTGACATCGCACACCAAGGTCATCAAGGTATAGTGAAAACAAAAAATCTCTTGCGTGAAAAAGTTTGGTTCCCATGTATCGACCAACGTGTTGAAAACAAAATTCGAAATTGCTTAGCATGTCAAGCTGTCACTGAGACACCAAGACAGTCAGAACCATTATCCATGACTGAATTACCCTACGAACCATGGACGCATGTCAGCATTGACTTCTATGGTCCTATGCCCTCTGGTAAATATCTACTTGCCATCATGGATGATCATTCTCGATTCCCAGTCGTCAAAATGAGTAACTCAACTTCATCACAGGCTACAATACCCATTATTGATGACATATTTTCTTTATTTTGGACCCCAGAGATTGTTAAAACAGACAACGGTCCACCTTTCAACTCTAATGAGTTCAGACAATTCTCTCAATATCAAGGTTTCAAGCATAGAAGAATCACACCCAGATATCTACAGGCCAATGGAGAGTTTGAATGATTTAGGAGAAGTCTTGGGAAGGTAGTAAAAACCTGCCACATTGAAGGAAGAAACTTTCACCAAGAACTCCAAAAGTTTCTTCGTTCCTTTAGAGCAACACCCCACACAAAAACAGGTGTCGCTCCTGTGCAAGCATTTTTCAACAGGAACATCCGCATTGGTTCATAATGACATAAATTGTCAGTTATTATAAATCGAGCACCGTCTACATTTCTTTTTTCGTTGCATTTTGATGTATGGGCATAATGATGTCAAACATTGCCAAACATTGCCCCAACGTTTCACAAGACATAAAAGCTAGTTATGTCTTGCCACTTTATTATTTTTTTTTATCATTATGATCTTCTTCAGTGTGTTGATGGTTTGATAAAATCATCCAACTTACTTCGTATCATCGTTTTAGGCAGTGATTTTAAAGTAAAATCACTAGATTACAATCAATGTTTATTTCTTTCTTGTGAATTATTTTTCTAAATTTCAATTTCATTTTGATTAGGGACCAAAGGACCAAGAGTCATAATAATATTCTCCTTTGGGCATGGTACATTTAGTACCATATCTTTTTTATTTTTTTTTTTAGATGGTTTGAGTTTCTCTTCTCAACTTCGAAGAAAGTTGACGTGGATTACCAGTGCAAGTAAGTTAATTTCTCGAATTAGACGGTTGACGTGAATTACCAATACAAGTTATTTTGTCATATTGAACATTTGAACATTGAAACTGAAAAAAAAATCAAACCCAACAAAACTTTTCTTTGCTGTTTGGATTGTAAGTATTACTAGATCTATTCTTTTAACTCACACATAATCTAGTCTTTTTGGAAAAAGGAAGAGGACTCATTTACATACAAAGATCTATGGACATTTGTATGACTTATCTTATCTTTTGATTTATATCTTTGAAATGTAACTCTTCTAAAATTCCTCACTTTCTGCTATGCTCTATTTTAACTTGGACTTTGTCACTTTACAATTTTCTTATCTCATAAAATGCCTAGGAATATTTAAATTGTTTTCATCATACTCAGGTTATATTGAACAATTCAGTCATAAGCATTTAATGCAAATATCTAAGATTGATAACATGAATGCTTACAATTTTGTTAAAGGTTGCAATCATTTTGTTTTATCTCCATTTAATATGATTTGAAGCTGTTTTTTTTTAAAGAAAAAAGGGGGAAGAGTGATGTAATGTTTATTAATAAAGCAGTTAGTGGTCGAGGGGACATAGCCTTATATATCAATTCACCTTCATGTAATTGTGAGTGACGATCCTTAGTCAATGAAGAAAGATGGCCTCCATTGTTTGAAACTCAACCTCAGGTTTCATCAATCCTTAACAATACTACAATATGGCGACGAATAGAGCAAAAATCACTCTCATCCGTGCTTTGTAATGTCAGAGGTAACTATACTTATCTAGATATCTGCATATTTCAATCTTATTCTTCAATATGGCCGCATCTTTGCCACCGTATCTACCCTTTGATGCTCAAGAGCCTGCAGCTTCCAGTCCATGGAAAAAATACTGCACAAGACTTGAAAACCTCATTATTGCTCTTGATATTCAGTCTGTGGAAAGAAAAAGGGTATTACTCTTACATTATGCAGGGGAGGATATCAATGACCAGTCAGAAACTCTAGATCTTGTTTCCAAACCGTGCAATGAAATAGTAAGGTGCATTCAAGATCACTTTGACAAAAGCTGAAAGCGTAGCTGGAAACAAAGAAAATACACCTGAAAGTCTTCACAAATTGAAAATCCAAAATGAGCCTAAACCAAAATCAAAACTCAAGTCTAGATCCAAGTCTAATTCAAAATCAAAGAAATTTCAAGAACAATCGAAACAATGCTATTTCTGCGAAGGAGAATATCCCCACAAAAGCATATGTCCAGCAAAAAGTGACTAATGTTCTTTCTGTCATGGACTCAATCTCTGTTCCAAGGTCTGCCATAAGAAGAAGAAACAAACTTACAATAGCAGTAAAAGGTATACCCAACATCAAAATTAGTCAAAGCTATTGCTTATGGTATGGAGATGAATGCGAAAAAGACAAAAACCATGCATGTCGGAAAAGAAAAAAAAAAGATGTCCATAATAATCAACGGAACCCCACTTGAGCAAGTCACAAAGTATCAATACCTGGGGCACTTGCTAACAGAAGACATC
>JAOWAY010218362.1:0-10001 GCA_028565895.1 Goniobranchus geometricus | reverse complement strand
CTCTCTCTCTCTCTCTCTCTCTCTCTCTCTCTCTCTCTCTCTCTCTCTCTCTCTCTCTCTCTCTCTCTCTAATTGTAAGTTAAAACACAGATTGCTTGTTCCAGGGTCGTGTGGATGGAGAAAAGTCAGGTATGAAGCAGTCCCCATTTGGATTATTGAACAGAAGAAGGACAATATGACAGGTTGAGATGTTTAGAGGTGCAAGAGGAATGAAAGACTGAGAATGGACCGGCGGTGATTGTAAAAAAAAAGAAGAAGAAAGAAATAGAAAAAAAAGGAAACAAAAGCGAATTATTTTGACAACTGAACAAGACATTTCCGTCCTTACTGCCAATGGTTTCGAGTTTTTTGGACTCTGCATGTGAGTTCCCGAGCGTCAGCTTTATCGGTAGAACGAAGAACGGGCATTCTAATTCTAGAGATGGATCTCATAACACACTTGGCCGAATGGTTCTGGGTTCGATTCCCGCTAGCGACAACTTGTTGCTTCACTCGACCCAGGTATTAAATAGGCTTGTATTGTTGGGTTGGATATCTGCCCTTTACTGTTACTCACTAGGGGGTCTACCTGCTAGAGGAAAAAGTATTTTAAAGCGCTTTATTTGAGATCGTTTGTTGAATGATGAAAAGCGCTACACAAATGCAATCAAGAATGTCTTATTATAGGGCACATAATCCTATCAAGCTGTGCAATTTTATTTTTGGCGACACTTCAAGAAGAACAAGAGCAAGATCCACAACGTCGCTTACAAATAGATAGAACTCAGTCCTCAAAAGAATTAACTTAACGTTTACTACTGAAAAGAGGAAAAAGACCTAGGATATATCAAGGACATTAACAAAACAGAAAGTCGGATTTTTTTCTCCCATCGGGACCGAAGTGAAAAGAGCTGCCATAGCAGTTAGATCTGTGGATCCTGGCAGGAAAGGCAATGGGTCAGGTAGGTCAAAAAATGTCTTGTATGTACGTCATTCCAATTAATTAATCAATCAATCAATCAATCTATCAATCAATCAATCAATCAATCGATCAATCAGTCTACTTATCTAACTATCTATCTTTGAAAAGAAAGGAGAGAATGAGCTCCAGTTCCCAACCTGGTACAGTCCCAAGCATCTCTTTCCCAAGACGTTTCCGGGCACGGATCGGCCTCATTAGTCATGTCCGCACACATCCCAGCAGCACTAAGTGATCAGAAGTCATGTCCATCTTCGAATTCGAAGGACGAACATCATCACCACTTATCTATCTATCCCTCTCCGGTGCTCCCTCCTCTCTCTCCCTCCTTTCTTTCTTTCTCTCGTTCTCTCTCGTTCAACCTCTCTCTCTCCCTCTCTCTCTCTCTCTCTCTCTCTCTCTCTCTCTCTCTCTCTCTCTCTCTCTCTCTCTCTCTCTCGATAACCGTAACCCTCCCATCATCCTCTTCGTACTAGAGCCTACCAACCACATTCACCTATCCTTGCTGACTGCCAATCAAACCAGGTTTTGTTTTATTTTGTTTTGATTTTTTTTTTTTTGTGAAGTAAAAAAGACATAAAGTTTGCAACAATAAAACCATAGTTTTATGATCACATTATAGAGAGGTTTAGGATTAATGATCAAGAATGAAAGATACCTAGTAGTTTACAAGGAGCTATGCTTTTTATTGTTTTTTATATCATTCGTTTATTCATATTTGTTAATTGTCAATCTGCTTGGGGTTTTTTTTATGCACAACGTAAGAACTTTGGAATATGTAGAAAGCCAGACTATTTGTTTTTGTACACAAAGGGTAATAGATAATCATGGGTGCTTATCATGTGCACAGTTTGGCACTATGTTTTTTTAGAGAGATGATTTTTTTTTGTCTGTAAATCATCCCTCGGTGTTTTCATTATTTTACAATGTTATGTCTGATCGTGTGGTTGTGGGGTCAAGGCACCACGAAGTTCCGAGTTTGAAGCCGGGCCGTGCCTTTGCGCTGTTTAGTCCTTGCGAAAGATATTTACACACAGTTTCTTCACCCCACGCAGGTGTTATTGAGTACCCGACCATTGGCAGAGGAGGATGTTGTCAGTATGCTAGAGCAAGTGTGCTTGTAAAATGGCTGCATCTCTGTATACTCCACCTCGAGTTGATAAGCTATTTGGTTGCAAAAGCCCTTTTGGGGAACACTTGTACGTGCTTCGAGCGCTTTCAGTGAATTTAGTGCTATATAAATCTCAGATGTCTGCTTAATGTTTATTTCAAACGCCTGTTTCCCTTTTTAGCAACTTCTTTTCCTATCTGAAAATCTTTGCCTACTTCTATTCTCTTTCTTACTTTTTCTGTGCCCCAGATGACCCCTGGAGTTGAAAAGAGCCCTTAAACACCAATTAAACAAACAAGAATACAAATATGAATGTTTTACAGATGCCTTAATATAATACAGGCTATTTTCAGATACCATGTGGAAATCTTTTTGTTCATTCTGGTACAAAGTATCAGCAAATCTTTCTGACTGCTATCAAGGTTTGCATCTAATATCACAGCTGTCGTCTCTCGTCTAAAAAGTGGTTATGAAAAACCATTGTGCTGAAATGAACCAAGCTTGCTGTTGTAACTCATCACTAAAACCAAACGAACTTTATGATTCCAAAGATTCCAATGGACACCAAACTAACTTGAGTCATGTTGACTGAAGCTTTGGGGGTTCAGGAGGAGTTTTTGTAGGTTGTTGAATCTATGCAATTGATTGGAATATCAGCAATGCATAGGGTATATCATGGCTGACTCAGGTATGTCCAGGAGATGTCTTTCACCTTGAGTTTGATTAGAATGCAGGTTCTTAAGATAGAAGATAAAGGTGAGATTGTAAAGTTCAAGTACTTGCACAAGTCCAGCCTCCACAGACTCCACGTCATTTATCCCTTTCTTATCTCCCTTGGGATCATACAATCTGCTGAGCAAATTGCTCAAGCTATGTGACAAGATTTTTTACTGCTTGATTGCTTAATACCGGTAACTCATTCACACCTGAATCAAGAAAGGTCAAGGAAGTAAAGTGCTTGCCCTAAGGATTTACATTTGTTCGACATATTTATGGGCGAGATCCAGTGGGGCATGTATCTTTTTTGCTGACCATGCAAAGGCTTTGTGTTTTTCAAGTCTTGGCAAATTGTTATGTTAACAAATCATCATCTGATGATCCAGTTGTGATCAAGCCGCATCTTTCTATGTGCTGATAAGAAGCGGGATGAGTCCTGATATAACCGCAGCTCGGTTGTTGAGTTAGGATGAAAGGGACTCAGTACTCATGCTCGGCCGTATTCAGAAGTACCGAACTTTCCTCAATGAAAAAAAAAGGTTGTTATAACTACTGAGGTACTGATGCCCCTTTGAATAAAAAGTCTTGCGATGTACCATTTACTCAATTGTTTGCACTAAAGGTATTGGTGGCTTCAATGGTAAGCATGAATTGAGTCAAGCACTTTTAACCTTGGTCAGGATTTGGGTGGATGACATGGTGTCCTAATGGCACAGATAAACCGATATCCACAAAGTTTGGCACTGCCTTAGGTGATGGTCTTATCTCATTTGGCTCAGGTGTGAATAAATACACAGCAAAGGGAAGTTCAAAAAACAAAAAATCTTAAATATTGTGTTGTAGCTTGGAGTTGACAGGCACAGGATCTCAGTCTTCACACGAATTTGTCATGGAGTGTGTGAGAGAAGAAGAAAAGCCATATTATCGAATACCTAGGAACGAATTATCTAGCATTACAGAAGCTGACAAAGTGTAACCACGACGTCTAGCTCAGTGACACCATGAATACAGAGCTGCCAACTGTCACTGAACGTCAGTGAATTTCACTGAAATGAAGCACGGTTCGCTGATACACTGAAATATGCCATTTTGTCACAAAAATGGCCACATGGGTGAAATATAAGCCAAAAATTGAATAAACCTGTGACTGGCTTGTTGGCTGGGCTGCTTAAGGTTTTCAAAGTTGAAAAAGACGGAAGTTGGGTGAACGTTGCATTAAAAATTAAGGTCTTGGACGATTTTGTAATCAAGTTTTACTGCATCGGTATTAAATACTATATTGATTTGTTGGATTTGCTTCAATGAAGAAACCGCTTGTAACTTCGTTTTATTTATCTGCAATTTATGATTCTGATTACAAGCTGCTTCTCTCATCCTCTTTCTTTCTTTAGCTTGAAGCTGTACGAAGTACCTGTGTGATTCAGTCTCCAAACCTAAACCTCAATTTTGATCTGTGCTTCTAGAATAGTTTATTGGATTTGTCAGTGTTTCAAAAATTTTTATAAAAGAAGAAAACAAGCGGTTCTGTTCTGACTGGACATGACAGAGAAGTTGCCTTGCCTTGTAAAATGATCAAAAAGTGCAGGCCAGAATTTATTGTATGGTGTGCTTTAGTGATTTTTTTGGTTGGTAATGGTATAAATGATTGTACCACTTTGACTGTAATGGTTGAACGAACATTGCCGGTGAGTAGGCTATAAGATAGTCTTATTTTAACGTGAAGTAATTAGTGAACGTTGAATTTCACCGAAGTGTCACTGAAATATTATATGTCACTTTTTCCCTGAAATTAATTTTTCCAAGTTGGCAGCTATGTGAATAGACAACATCAGCACCCAATTTACCGATAGAAATGGCCAATTAGACATTGAATATTACACCAGGACAGTTGTAGAGGAACCAATGAAGTAAATAGTATGGACAATACACATGGAGCACATAATACATTAACAGTGTCTGCGAACCTTACAAGGGAGATCCTACAAATTTTATATGGGAGATCATAATACATGTCGTGTGCTGCACCACAACATATTGTTTGAAGGCTAGTTTGTATGAGATAAGCATGATGAATGGAATTGCTTTCTGGGGAGAAAGACGATGCACAGAGGCGTGGGTTGTTATTTTATTTTATCTTTTGAAATTTCAAATGCTCAGTCAGGACATCCTCCTAATATATGAGGACTAGATTAGATCTAATCTAATGCCTAGACCTAGAGCTAGGCCTAACTATCTTGAACTCTAGAATCTTGATGAAAATGACTGAGCTCTAGAATGTTTCTAATATTTCTAATATGAGTATAGATATAGATCTAGTGGTCTAGTGATCTAGATGCTAGATCTAGATATCGAGATCTGCAGATTGCCAGAACTGTTGAGAACTATCGATTCTATTCTAATCTAGAATATATTTAGATCTGGCTCTGGATCTAGATCTAGATATCTACTCTAGATCAATCGATAAAAATAAAAAGTAACAAAATAACATAGAAATAGAGTCCAGAGATTCAAGATCTTGACCTTGATCTAGATCTCGAAGTGTTAGATATTCAAATCTAATACATGTAATTTCAAACAAATTTTGTTTCAATCAGTAATCTCTGATTAGCGTAGATAGATGTACCTACGTATTAAAAGAAAGATATCTCTCAAATCAAGACAGTCTCGGTGTGTGAGTCAAGGCCAAGGTAGGCTATAAACTTCTTGGGCATGGCTAAATTAAAGCTGAAACCGAAACCGGATATGACTTTGAATTTCCTTCCCCTCAGAAAGAAAAAAAATGGGGCACGTTAAAAACCTAAAGCATGCGATGAATCTAGGGGCAAATGGGAAACAATGAAATTTAAAAAAATAAAACTACAAAGACTTCAGACTTCTATTTAAAACGGTGCACCCTTTGTTAAAATCTAAAGCAATGTTGAAAATTTGAAGTCTGAGCGTTGAGTGGTTCAGGAGCCTTTCGACGTAAAAGTTCCCAGGTCCTCAAATATAATATAAGATATACAACCACACAAATAACAGTTAGTTGCTTCAGTATAAAGCTCACATAGTTCATGGAAGTTTTCCGACTTCATTCCTTGTCTCTTCCATCTGTTGATTGCTATTGTTTCTCTGTTGTTTATACATATTCTTTTTGATATTCTTTGTAATTGTCTTTGTTATTTTTCTGATACACCTTGCTTGCTTCACAACAACAACTTTTACAATAATACCATTTTCGATCACGTGTGTTTTTATTGTTGCTAAATTCGTTGAGTAACTTTATCATTTTACATTTATTGCATTGGTTTTTGTTCTTTTTTTTGTGTTCCATTTTTAAGGATATTTTTATATGATCTCCTAGGAGAAAAACAAGCATGATTTTCTCACTTTTTAATAGCTTCTTAATTTCAACGTAATTGTTAACAATATCCGTGTAAGACAAATCACATTCAAGAAATATCTGATGATCGTATCACATAGTATAAAAATGTATGTATTTGTTAAGTGTTGATATTTTCACAGTCATCATCATGTAGTTCTTTTAAACGTATTAAGTAACCACCAGCATAAAAGTAATACTCTTTGTTAGTTTTATTTGTATGATTTATTTTATTGAGTATCTCTTGACACTTATTAAAAACGCTTACTCCATCTTCTACATCGTCAACTTCTAATGTTATTACATCTGGTATCTCTGTTATTTTTCTATGTAGTTTTCTCGTAGCTGATATACAGACATCTTATGCTTATTTGGTTTTCTCACTATTTCTTTCTTGTGAAAAATAAAATCAACTGGATTCAAGCCATGAGATTTAACATGTTCATAGAATAACTTTACCTTAGCTTTAGACACACAGTCATTAAGAATATTATTCAATAAAGTTTTCATATCGTCCATTTTTAAAGATAAGTTTTATGCAATTCATTCTCATAAAAAGAACCAAAGATCTCTTCTCTTTTCAGGTCCTTTATTTTGATAAGTGATAGGATTAGTCCACAGTATTTTGTCAATCACAAACACTTCCCTTGTCCATTTCTCTTCATATCCTTTTTTAAATGTGCCTTTGTAGTTTGTTATTCTTACTCGATGTCCAAGTTTGAATTTTGGTTTTTTAGTACATACATCATCCTAAAAATCTCTTTCATATATCTGTACTTCATTTTCTTTTTTACTTGCTTCTATGGGTGTTGTTTTAATGGTATTATGAAATGTGTTGTTATATTCATCTAATATCTGATCTAAAACATCGTAATATTTCGAAGTTTTATAAGCAGTAAAATGTTTTGCTATTCTTTCTTTTAGTGTTCTATTGAAACGTTCAGCAATACATGATTTCTCTTCGTTTTCAGTATGATACACTTACTTGTATGTTTTGTTTTTTGTATGAACATTTTGAATATCTTATTGTCATATTCGCTCCCCTTATCTGACCAAAGTTTTTCTGGTTTTCTTCCTTTTAAGACTTGTTTAAACGCATTTGTCACTACTAATCATGTTTTAGTTTTTAACGGTTTTACCCAAGCGAATTTACTGAAAACATCTACAACAACTAGAAGATATTTATAGTGTTCATTTTGTTTGCTATATTTACTCATATCTACTAGATCACTTGTCCAGATCTTATCTATCCCGTGGGCAATGACTTTCCTTCTATTAAATTTCTTAATTACTGGCTTGTGTAATTCTTCTGCTAGTGGAGCCGTTAACATCTTCCCTCCAATAAATTGACATTTTTTTTGTATGCATATAACACATTTTCCCGTCAGCATACTTCTATTGTTTGATGATATCGTTTCGTAAATATTTGTATTCATTCGGCATTTACAACAGAACATTTTAAAGATAAAATATTCAACATACATACATACATGCGTACATACATGCATACGTACATACATACAAAAATACAAGAGAGACAACCACTGTTTTTCATCCTCATTGTTATATTTTTGAACTAAGTCCCTTTGGTAATATCTCTTAACACACCAGAGAGACAGCCACTATTTGTCCTCCTTATGTTATAGTAATGAATTATGTCCCTTTAGAATGATTGAAATGGTGTTTTTACTGATTGTTGTAATCTTCCAGATAGAATATGGTTGACTGACTTTAACATGTTTTCCGTTGGTTGATTTTTCCGTCGCACTCCGCTTTTGAATAAAAAAAAACTCTGCTCTCTGAAAACCAACGCCTTCATTTCATGGCAGTTATTATTTCTTGTCGTTTGGCACCTAGTTACAATAAACATATGCCTAGTTACAATGAACGCGTGCTTAGATTCCATAAACATCCACTTGACGACACTATACGCTCCTTCATCAAACATTGAATAAACAAGCACATAACGACATATTAACTTGTTTAGTTACAGGTTGGCTGTCAAGAAACATCTATAGAGTTGTATGTAAAGAAAGACCTGATCTAGTTGTACTTAGTGTTAGAATGGTTTCCGAACAAGTAAGACTTGAATTTGTGAACTTTATCAATGAAATTGAAAAACTTGACTATCTTATTTCTAAGTGTAATGTAAAAATTAGTTCTTTAGAGGATGAAGATTAGTTCAAGAAAGAAGAAATGAATATAATATCAAAGGAAAGAATTACTGGGAATGGGAATAACAAATACATGTCACCGTTTTGAGGATAACTAAGAAACCAAAAAGTTATAAAAGCCGACTACTAGATTCATCATCAGCAATTAAGAACAACAGCAAAAGGGGAATGTGTTGGCTTGACTATAGACGACAAGATGTCATGGCAACAACATATTGAAGAAAACCCACCTCCAGGCTGGGATTCCTAAGGTGAAACTTGCAAACCTGTCCAAAAAAAAAAACACAAAAAAAAAACCCAACAAAAAATGCTTAAACGTTCATTTGAGATCAATGTTGGAATATAATGCTAGCGTTTGGGATCCACAACCTCAAAAGCAAGAAGAGAAAGTCAAAAGAATACCTAGAAGAGCATACAGGTTTATGCATGACTTATACAACAGAACCGGAAGCATGAGCGGACTGATGAAGGACTCTAACTGGTCGCGCTTGAGCGAGAGCAGATCTCGCCAGGAAATCAAGATCCCTCAGAAAGCTCGGAAAGGCCAGCCCATGGAAAGACTCAGAAAGAATCCAAGAAAGAGCAACACATACATTTTCCCATACTCCAGCGTAAACGCCCACCTGAACTCTTTCCTACCAAGTTCTATGTCGCTTGTGGAATTCCTTAGCTCAGAATATAAGAGACTTATAGAACACGGATAAATTTGAGCAACAACTTATAAAGATAACTTTGAGATCAGAATAGACATATCTTTCTATCACTTACACACAGTCATGTCTACCTTCATTCTCATGAAGCTTTGACCGATTGGACTGGATTGGATAGGATTGAATTGGCTTGGAACTACTATAATGCTTTTCTCAATTATCTGTCACAGGAAAAGCGCTCCATCTCTTGGTTTGTGCAATGGATTCGGTTATATTTTAGAGGTAGGCTAAGATTGTTCATGACGATAAGGCATACAATTTTCAGCTTTGAAATTTGCATATTTTGGATTTTTTTTTCTTCTTACACCCTATAAGATATGTCGCGACCTTTCCCGATTACAGCATTTAAATTATTTGAAATTTTACCATACAACCAGAAAGATCATATTTCCTTATTCTCCTCGTCACCGTTTTTAACAATTACACATGGAAAGTATGAAACAAAATCATTATTAAATTCAATGAATTGCTACTGTTGACACAAACTAACCCCTCCCCCCCACGACACACACGCACTCTTTTATGTATTGTTTTCGGATTAAATGCCCAAAGCATAGCCGAACTATATCCTTTAAATTCATCTCTACTGCCACCAGATCGGATACATACTAAAAGAAAGCTTTGGCACCACTTTCACTGATTGTAAGCCGGGAGAATGTTTCAAATATTTTCCATCTCCAATTGGAACAAACGTTGTTAGTGATATCAACAAAAGATTGCTTTGGATTTGGGCTGATTATCCTATTGATTACTACGGCTTGCATCCCTCTGGGTTTGGCATTCTGCTGGACATCTCTGGTTCGGATCCATCGTCTTTCACTTTCAGCAACGTCTGGTACAATGACAATTTCTTCCAAAGTACAGACGACCTTATAAGGGAATACAACACCAGTTCGTAAGTCCACAGTTTTTCTTTCTTCAGAGAGAGAGAGAGAGAGAGAGAGAGAGAGAGAGAGAGAGAGAGAGAGAG
>JAOWAY010218251.1:0-10002 GCA_028565895.1 Goniobranchus geometricus | reverse complement strand
ACAAGCCGAGTGCTTCGTCAAGATCCTCAAGGACATCCTCAAGAAAGCAAAGGATCCAAATGCTGCACTTCTGGCATTCAGGAATACTCCGGTTACAGGCTTGGACTATTCTCCAGCAGAAATGCTTATGGGACGTAGGCTAAATGACCTCCTACCCTCAGAATTGAATCCAACATCCAAGCAAAAAGACATGAAGGAGAAGCTGAAACAGATCCAAACAAAAGCTAAATCCTATTATGACAGGAATGCCAGAGAGAGATCACCATTTTGAGCTGAGAAGCCGGTATCTGGGCACTAGGGAAAAGGTAGCCGCTACCAGCAAATGTGACAGTCCAAGGTCATATGTTGTGATGACTGAGGATGGAACAAGCCTCCGATGCAATTCTAGTCTGTAGTTTTCTGCGCAATAACTACCAAACCCCAGTAACCCAACCATCCTCTCCAGGTGCTCAAGACGATCAACCACAACGTAGTGTTCATGCCAACACTCAGTCTACGGGCACAGCTTCACAGGTCGGGCACTCACACCCACCTACCCAACAGGATGTTGTCTTGAGGAATCCTGTGCTCCCTCGCACAGCAGCAGTGAGCTCTCAGATAAACGCACCACACATTACTAAGTATGGCCGAGAGGCCAGAAAGCCCAACAAGTATACGTTATAGGAATGGAATCCAAAAGGGCTACACTATTAAGGCCATTACACCTGCAAGACATACACGGCTGCAACTCTTTACACTAAATTTGTAAACCACTATGGTTGTTTGGGACTCAACGATCCCACTTTATTTTTGTCAGTAACCTGATGTTAATAGCTTAGCAAACACGCAGACGTGATGATTGAAAATTGAATGGGCAATTGATTGAACTACAGGTTTTTGGTATTAGGTATAACAAAATACAACATCAAGTGAACTTGATGCGCTGAGTCAGGATGTGACGTGCCAGACCCTGATGTTGGAATTAGATTTTTTAATATAAGTAATATAAGAGCTATGCTCTACATCCATTATCATTCTAAGTATATTTTTTCTTTTTTAAAAAAAGGGGGGGGGTGTCATTTATTGTCCGTGTTAGACCTAGTTTAATCATTACTGTACACTACAGTTCAAGCAGTATGGATTGAATAAAAAGAAGAAGAACGGTCTTGCTTCCGGTCAAGATCTTTGCTGTCGAAGTCCGCCCTGAAGTCTGTTTCAATGTATCAAATATAACAGTACACGCAACTGTGCAATTTGCCACTGTAGCTGTTCCTGGCGCCCTTGATTTGCAACGGACTTTTAGCCCTTTGGAAATAGATCTAGAATCTAGATGATGTAAACACTTTTTCCAGGACTGAACGTAGTTAAACTATAATCCTGTAAGCCTTGATCTCAAACAATTGCTGATTGGCCTAGACCTCGTTTTAGGTTATGTTGCGACATAGATAGGGATAAGCTTAAATCTTATAATTCTCACCTTGAAGTGGGACAAGCGATATATAGCACCTCCAGAACAAGATACCATTTTGTTGCATATTTACTCCCCACCAGAGCCGGTACATTTCTCACACCTAGGTGGAGTAAAAACAATCGTGTAAGGAGTATTTTCCAAGAACCAAACGTCACACCAACCATGTCAGGACTCAAACCACAGGCCTCTACCTCTGCAATTTAAAGCATACCGAATTCGACCACCAAATATTACAAAAGACAAAGAAATAAATTCATTCCCACCAGATCTACTTTTGAATCTGTTGTAACATTAATCAAAATGTATTATTGATAAGGTCATAAAAATGGTGCCGATAAGCATGAACTTAACCAGTCGGAATAATACCACTTTGAATGGATGTTTGAATTACCCCTGCTGGATTAATATCATACTAGCTCGATACTCGGCCTTGTCTGTGTGTTAATTGAATGAGGACTAAATACAGGTATCAAAGAACAACTGACATTTTAAAATAGAAATGCACGCTTAAAGTAAACAGCTTTTTGTAATTGTCTTTATCTTCCTGATACCTAGTACCAATTGCCAGGTTCATGTGAATTTTCAAGCCTGTAGCTTCTGTTGTTGCAGTCTGTGGATGGTGCCATGCGCCTCCAAGTCCTGAAATACTTTGCTTATATCAAGATAATAAGAGATGGCATTTATGAAGTACGAAAATGATGTATCTGTGATGAAAACAGCAAATGAAAAGTTTTATTCTGCATAATCAAGATTCGACAAACTGATTGTTCCAAATAAAGAATTTTAAAAAGTCCTTTACAGATTTGACTTGAAGGACCTCGGGTGACGTGTCGAAACGCCTACCGCTAAACTATGGAGACACGGCTAAACTATCATTACCGGTATCTATTTGGGTTTAACGTCGCCTTTCAACATCGTAGATATATCAGCGACAGTGCTATTTTGACATGTTTACGTGCTGCCACACATGAGCCATAATGTATAGCACAACTTGAATGACTCACCCAGTCACAGTATACTGGCACCGAGCCGACCAGTCTTAGAACTGTTCTCATAAGGCTGAAGACCAAGCGAGACAGTTACGAAATTGCCACTTTTAAATTCTTCGGTATGAGTCGGCCGGGGTTCGAACCCGTGACCTCCTGGTTCCCTCTGGACCATCGAACAGGAATAAACCAATTGAAATGAAACCAAATAAACTGTATTCAATCTCGGTAGAATTGGGGGAATTAGAAGAAGAGAAAGATCTAGGTCTTAATATTCATATTAAAGCTACCTGAAGATCGAACCCTTATTTTTATCTAGAATCTGGATCTAGGTTCCAACTCTAGATCTAGAAGTATAAAAACTGTAACAAACAATGTAGGTTTCGTTAGAAGACCGTCTTGATGAATATATAGACTGTAGATGTGTGTAGATTAGATCTATAGCCTTTTATTGGTTTGAACTTGTGTTTGGAATTGTCGGAAGGCTTGAGCTTATATTTATTAGCAATAGGATAGGATAGGACAGGAAAAGTTAGGATTGGAAGGATATAATATGTCTTAATAATAGAAGCTTTAGATGAATGGCGAGCTTCTTGCATGCTGGGTTTTACGTTTGTAGCGTCATTAATTCGTATATATTTTTTTCTCTCGTGAAGTTCACTAAATTTCGGTTTTAACCGTGAACAATAGGTGTCATGTTGTAATAGCTAGATGAAGACATCATTCTGCTTTTGGATTTCAATTCAGCAACACTAAAATCTACACCCATGTTACTCTCTCACTTAATCGTGAGACTTTGTTTCCTTACTTGTACATTTTCGATGACCTTTGAAGAAGATAAAGCCCTTTACTTAGGCTTAGTTTATTATTTTCCTCCCTGCTTATATCCGAGGTATTTTTGATGTTCTTTTTCTCTTCTTATTCCTCTAAACGAGTGTCCTTTAGAAATTGCATAGAATGATGAAGCAATGTCTTCATCCTTCCTGCCGGCTATGGCCTCGCGCCAAACAGCGGTAAGGTCCTTTCCCCTTTTCCCCAAATGGCTGAACGTCTCATTGAAGGCAACAAGACGAGGGGTGAATATACATGCCTTAAACTGATCGAACTTTGGGAGTATGATCACTTTCTGAAGGTCAGCAGAGACAAGTAAATGGTCAATGCAAGTTGCCTCTGCGTCTTGCCTATATTCTGCACGAGCTGCTTTGTATTTTGCTTTATGAGACATACACTCTGCGACATTGCACACATCTTGGCAGGAACAACTTTGCTTATGGAGACGAAAAGCTTCACACATCTCACAATCTTCATTGCCTGGCGATGTTGTTGAAATTTTCATTGTTTTGAAGACTATAAAATGTGCTCCAGGACACATTGTTGTGAGTTGCGTTAAAAGCCTCGTGCATTTCCTTCATGGTCACGTCACAAGGAAGATATCTATGTAAAGGGGTCTTTTCTCGGCTATAATGGCTTATGACTGGGTTATATGTGTTGATTAACCTTTAGACGAAGTCCTCCACCATTTTGTCCAGTGGGTGTCAGCCACGTTTATCAACGCACAGCTCAATGGATGGGTTGGTGTCGTTCATGTTCAGTGCTTTGAATGCTTTTTGTATCACTGTGTCATTGTTTGCCGCCAAACCCAGGGTTCCTGAGAAGAATGACTTGCAAACAGGAGAGACATTTCCATCTCTTCTCTTCAACGTGTATTGCAATGTGCAATTTCGTTTCTTTTGGTGACTTTCAGGCTTTCTTCTTTTTACTTCCACTCTGTTCACACGTTCGAGAATGAAACTTCTTCCAGAATAATTAAGACTCCAAAAATGTTCTTGAATAAGTGATCTGTCTCCGTTGATCACCACTTCATGACACTTTATGGGATGTTTGCATAAATCAGCACAACCTTCTTTCACTGAATAAAACATTTCAATCTCCCTCTTTCTCATTGCCTGTCGTTCTTCTCTTCTTACCTCAGCTGATTTTCTGCTCTTCTTTGCAGGAATGTTATCTGTCGGTTTGTCTAATGGGTTGTCATTGTGGATATGTGGGGTGGAACTTCGCTATATTCGTCAACACTGCTGCTACTGTCATGGTGCATCTTACGCTTTTTAGATTCTGGAACGAAATCAGGGTCATTGTCTGAATCATTGATGGGTCCCATTTCGTCCAAAAGAATCAGACGCATGTTATTGGATGCCAATGCAGATGCTTTACATGGCGAAGAAAAGGTCGATTGCGCTGGCAAAGAGTTGTCAGTTGCAGTTTTTGACATGGATGACTCAAGACCCAACCATTTTCATTAAAAAGACCGTATCTCCAGCTGTTTTCTCAAGAAAGACCGCATCTCCACCATTTTGGTAACTTACGGTCTTTTTGAAAGAAATGAATTGGCAGGTCATTGCTTGACTGCATTTACGTTTTTTTGTTAACCTGCTTTCGGTCTTATTTATGAAAATAGGATAGCAAGACCAAGATCAGACGATGCGCCTTGATTCAAACTGTATGAAGAAGCTTATAACTCATTTTCTCAAAATTGTGTACTTACGGTCTTTAAAAAAAAACTCCAGATATGGTGACATGTGAGGCTAGCCTCTTGGAAAGAATTGGGTCATACCTTATGAGTACTTTATTCAGCACCATCATTAATTGATTCTGTCAAAGGATTTCCGACAACCAATGGCCTGCAAAAAAGCTTTGGCTTTTTGAAGTTGATCATAATCATAAAGTGGTTTTGAAATGGTGCCAATTTTGTCAAGCCATTTGTGGTACATGCAATAGTTGACGAGGGCTTTAGTTGTGATTCATTTTTTACCTCAGTGTTCTGTTTTACAGCATCTTCTTTTCTTTCAGTCTTGTGAAGATTATGAACTGTGAGTTTGATGCCACAAAAGATGTTCGGAAGAACTTGCATCTACTTTTAAACAATACTCTTGTAAACTCTGAAGAAGATTTTGATGCCACAAAAGATGTTCGGAAGAACTTGCATCTACTTTTAAACAATACTCTTGTAAACTCTGAAGAAGGTTTTGGAGATTCGAGTTCCCCAGTTTAGCTACAAATGACTACCATATCATTGTGTTTACATTGGAAACAGGGAATTCTCATATGATGAACAAAATGACATGGAACTGCTGTCTATCCCAATTTTATGAATAAATTCAATTACGAAGAATGTTCTTACCTCAAAAGACAACGTGTTACATGAAGATGTGCAGACTCAATAGAATCTTCAGTTTCTGTATCTCCAGGACAGGTATACAGGTGAAAGTCAGCTAATACCTGATGCCTTGACCACATCCTAAAAAGACAATCAGCAAACAAGACTTTTGTCAAAGTAAGCAATGTTGTTTTAGGGTAATTAAGCCCATGAAAAGATTACCCCCACCCCCACCCCCTAATAAAAAACAAAAAAAAAACCTACACTTCTGACACTTTCACAAACAGCTGAAAAGTTTCATTGCACACCATCCTCACAGCCTCAAAGTAAACTTCTCTTGAAGAATATTCAGTTAGGAGCTGAAGGACTGCACTCAGCCATGACTGTATTGTATTCTACTGTGCGAGATAGTGTGTCAGTGAACTGTGCTGAGGCCTTAGTTTCGAGTTAACGCTTTACCAAGACACCTATTACCAAAAGTCTGTCTTGCGAGCGGGACAGATACTCACATCCAAACTAAAAATATTTGATGATCTAGACATACAACCCCAACAAGAAAATTATGTTAAATAAAGCCAGCTACAAATCTTTCAAAAATTTTAATGTGAGACTAACCAGACCGGCAAACCATAAACCTATTACTGTTCTATCAAATGATTCCTGGCATTGAAATAGGAAATGGACTCAATGGTTGCACTTTAGTCTGTCTTGCTTCGCTTCGATATTTTTTCACAAAATTTAGTGATGTTGTCAAATTCTTACTGGCAACACTTAGTTGTGAAGAAATCTCCACGGGCCAGTAGTGTCAGGCTTATCGACCGAATTCATTCAAGTACAGCTGGCATGTGCCAGAAAATTCAGGAAAAATTTCTTGATTGCTTTAACTAAAATTTTCAATGTTGCCGCTGTATGTCTAAATCACTGGATGTTTTTAGTATAGGGGGGTCCAGGGCAGAATGCCTTGCACTGTGTACAGTCATGTAAAAATTGAGGAGGCTACTTACAAGCAAATATTCTACACAAACAGAGGTACAAGGCCATGCCCAGATTAAAATAAAGGGAGAATCTTATAAATAAGCAATAACTTTGCCTTTTACATTTAATGTGAGATGAATTGAATTAAGAAACCTTCAACTATTTTCTTCCACAGACACACTTTCATCGTAAAAGTTGCACAATTTGAAAAGTAACTGCTCAAAGGCTTTAAATCCACAAAGGTTAGTTACAACCCATCATAAAATTCATGCAAACAGAGAGAAATTTGAAAATGTGAAGAAGTTTGTATCGTTTCGTTTCTTTTTTAATAAACCGCTCTAGATTTATATATTATATCAATGGATCGGAAAGATATCAATAATAAAAATCATATTTATTTGTTAATTAATCGGTCTGAAACTGAAAAATTGCAGGGTGTACTTTGGATCTAGACTAAGTAACCGATTTTTGAACTATGATTTCATTAATGAGCAGTGTACTGTTTCAGAGGAGAAGTGACAGATGTAGTTGACTGTCCTCAGTCATTTAGCTTTTATGTAAAGCTGGACAGTACTGTTGAGGTTGTTTGCGCTGGAATTTTTCAACAGACAATAGGAAAGGGCTGGAAGCAGCGGAAATGAGGTTTCTGACGAGGATGCTAAGAATCTCATGGAAAGAAAAGAAAACAAACAATGCAGTATTGGAAGAAGCAGAAGTAGAAAGATCCTTGCTAAAACAATTAGACGAAGACAACTGAAGTATTTGGGTCATAAATCGACATAAGGAACTTGAACATCTGGCAAAATTGAGGGGACCAGATGTAGGGGCAGGCAGAGAGTGACATATTTGGAGGGCTTAAATGACTAGATGACAAAAGCAGAAAAATAATAGCATGAACTTCCTAAGATTGTCTGACTAGAGAAGTGAATGGCGTGTTGTGGTCACCAATGTTTGCCTCAGACCTCGTACTTCATGATGATATTTAAAGCTGAGTTGGGCCGACTTGGAATGCAAAAGGCTTTTTATCCACTGCACTTACAACCACCATATTTGGCTGATAGGTTTGAAATGCCTTCAAATTCAACGGTGTATGAACAGTTTTGGTTTTATGTTTCAATCAATGTTTGAATCCACTGAAATTTGTTGTTTGGTCCATTGCACTTTCACTTGACCACTCCATTTTTCAGCCTCCATTTTTTAATGACTTCCTTCAAAGGAAATAGCTTAGTATCAATGCACATGTAAAAAAAGGAAGAAATTCAATCTAGTCCACCACTCCAGTGATATAATAAAGAGGGATTCGTTTGATGGAGGGGTAATAAAAAGTTAAAGCAAAGTTTTTGTGGGAGTTTATAAAGAAAAATAAGGACGTAAGAGCAGTATTTTTTTTTCTCTGGCAATCAGTAAGTGTCAGCTATAATAATATGTGTCTTCGTCATTCGTCTATTCTTTGTCGTTATTTCCCTCGATTCTGAGAGACCTGATATGAGAAAAGAGATAAATAATTAGAAAATTGAACCAGCTTCAATGGCATGCCAAGCAAACAAGTGTTTTAACCATCATGTCATGGATTGAATTGAGGGAATTGCTCGGATCTTATATCTATGTTGTGATTTAAAGATGGGACGAAACGCTAAGTAAATTCCGTCATATGACTTTTTACTTTTAGAAGTAGCCTATTCGACTACAAAACTTGAATGCTGTGATTCCACAACCCAGTGTAAAAAGGCAAAACATCATATAGAAAATACAGCAACGCTGGCTCACAAGAATGTAGTGGTGCCTATTTTCTATTATGTCCGAGCAGAGGTTTATAGTAAAGTGGGAAATGTTTTAAAAGTATTCATTATAACATGTCTGAGTTTATCAACGATACCTTGATAATGTATGCCTAAAACGATTAGGCTTCAGACGCATTTTTTTTCTCTCCACCTCGCACACGTTCGTGGAATATAACTAGATATCCAATATGTATATTTAACCCTACAGAAGCTCTTCCTGGGCATGACAGGATTACACATCACAATGCCATGCACTGAACACGGGTTTGCATCAAAGTGCTTACAGAGCTCCAGCCGCTGTTCACGGGTTTGCCTGGCCCAGCTGGTGTGCTACCACCAAGAGGCCAAGCAGAACTCCCTTTCATTACATTCTTACACTCTTGTGGCCTCCAAATACAAAAATCCTGCTTCTCATTGGTCCATCAATCACAAAGCAAGACAAATGATGCTACACAATGGAAAATCTCTGCCTTAGAAACTTCTTGTTAAGTTCATTCTAACAAAGGTGAGTCAATATTCATACATACTCCCAGGCGACTGATAGGTATTCAAAAGTAGGGGTAACTTTTATGCCTTATCCCCTCAAAATGAAATAGATTGAACAAAAAGGACATAGAGGGTAACTGTAGGAAGACTTTATTACAGTGCAACCTCCCGATAACGACATGGCTCGGGACCACAAAATCGTGTCCTTATCGGGGGTTGTCGTTTTTCTGAGGTTTTCAAGATGGCGGACAAAGGGGATGAGATGAGACTTCCTGGAGCCTACAATGTGATGCGCATATCAATATCTGTGATAAAAATGCCATAAGAATGAGTATCTTGTGCTGACAAGTGTTTTACCAGCTGCGCATTGAACATTGATGCACAATACTCGTTTTTGTTTTTTTATTTTAATAAACAAAAAACATGATCAAATAAAAGAAGTATGGGTCCCATCTGGTTGCCATGATGGCGGCCACGGCAAGCAGTTACCAGATTGGCATAAGAATGGTAAATTTTTATTTTCTTTTTTTTAATAAGACTTACTTTGAACTGTTCTCATTGCATTTTGAACGCGCCACCTCCTTGCATCGATAGGACTAAATATGAAATCATAGTTTTACCAGGACTAAATTATGAGCTGTAGATCTATTGTAATTATTATTTTGCGGTAGCCTATGTTTATTTTAGACCTGGCAACTACTTCCGTATGTATCCATCATGGCTGCCAAGAGTAAACAAACGGGACCCATATTGTTGATAAGTACCTAGAATTCAATTCATCAAGTAGGCCTACAGTATAAGAGACCAATATATATATATAGATAGATATATATACAGTAGAACCTTGGTATTAAGTACCTCAGTAATACATATACCTCCATAATGCGTATAAATGAGCCAGGCACGGAATATTTCATTATTTATCTTTGTTGTTTCTACCTCGACATTACGTATTTAATACATACAACCTTGGTAAAACGTAAATACTTTTCCTCATCAACCCCTAAATATGCCTTGGTAATGCGTATCCAGTCACTCCAAGACGCATCCGAGTGCCGGCGACATTAAAAGTAAGAAGGCTCTGATTGTGATCATCATCGTGGCACACCTCGCTCCGATGACCAACACCGATTGATGACAAACACGAGTGTGTTGTTTTTATTATTTCTT
>JAOWAY010218140.1:0-10002 GCA_028565895.1 Goniobranchus geometricus | reverse complement strand
AGAGAGAGAGAGAGAGAGAGAGAGAGAGAGAGAGAGAGAGAGACAGACAGACAGACAGACAGACAGACAGACAGACATGCTGACACAGACAGACAGACAGACAGACAGTCAGGCAGAGAGGCAGTAAGAGAGAAAGGAGAGACAGACATACAGACTCAGACATAAAGTTAGAATGAGAGAGACAGGCAAACAGACAGAGACAGAGATACAGACAAAAAGACAAGGCAGAGACATTAATGACTTCTACATCGTAGATACTGTGCCGCCTCAAAAAATAGGCTTTTTTTTTCGTTATTCATACGATGGCTATGTCACTACTAGGCCATCAACTCTACAACTAACCACCAACCTTACTACTAGTCAATCATCACCATTACTCGACCACCAAGCCACTACTCGATCATTATCACCAAGTCTCGACCATCAACACCATAACACAACCACCAACAGCACTATCAGACCACAGAGTAAACATTCGACCATCATCGCCGCTATTCGACCATCAACACCACAACTTAACCACCAACAGCACTACTCGACCATCAAAAAACACTACTCTACCGCAGCCGCCACTATTTGACCATCAACGTGAACCCCCTACACCACTACTCAAACTTCAACTCAACTACTCGAGCCCCAACACTACACCTTGACCATCTACGCAACTATTTGGCCACCGAAGCCAGTACACGGAAAGGGAAGAAATAAGAAAAATAATCACTATTCCTTGATGTCGCATGGTAAATGGTGGGAAGAACCCAAATCACAATTGTATGTTGAACGGGATGTATACCAAACTTGTACACGGAGAAAATACTTGTCTGTACCGGTACATGTAATATACATAATAAAGAGCTTGACACGTCTACGGCTTTGGGAAATTGAGGCAGGTAATTCTCAAGCCCTCGCGATATCCCCAGCTCTCAGGTTGGTAAAGGAAGGCCGTTATGACACAAACACATACTCTCTCTCTCTCTCTCTCTCTCTCTCTCTCTCTCTCTCTCACTCGCTTGCTCGTTCTTGAGCACCAAAACAATCATCCTTTGTGTTGTCATTATCTTTATTGAGAAACCACTTTTAAAAAAACTATCAAACATTGCACTATTGCGAGGAAACAATTTTATTATGTACATTTTCATTAATGTAAGGGACAATAATTCCTAGCCAGTGACTTTGAATTGCGAACATTTCGTGGATACTGACGGATTTAGATTACTGATTCTATGCTTGGACGATGTTGCTGAGTGAGAGAGAGCTCGTTTGCTATGTAAAACTAGTTTTAGCGGCCAAGACTTTCATTTTCGTGCTTGCATTTCCTTTACAACGTAAGAGGTGAAGATCAGAGACATCCGTCGTGTGTAATACAACAGCATGGCTCTTCTGGCTCAGCCCAAAAGGAAAGAGAAATATGGTTTTGATCCTAGAAATACAAATTGGGCCAGTGGTAAGTACTTACTCCAATATTTGTTTTCAAATTTAACTCTGTTTTTTTTTGGGTGGTAAAGGCAAAGGTTTGAAAGACGAATTTCAGCACTTTTCAACCGAGAATTACTTTAGTTACGACGAGTGTATCGGTCCCTGGCGCCTTGGCATTATGGCAAGAGAGAGGTTGCCAGATAGGTCCAAAAGTAACCAAAATTAGGGAAAATATGAAAAAGCACTTTTGAAGCTTCTGACTCATACCAGATTTTAACGATATTTTATTAGTAACAATAATCTAAATTGAAGCCCAATGAAGCTACTTACCCCCAAGCCCAAACAGACGATTCCAAGTACTATCAATGGCGTCAGAAGATGGACGCTTAAGTTGGTCAAAAACTAACATATATGGCATACAATTTGTCAATCGGGTTCATCACTCAGGACCCATACACTCCATCAGTGAATTTTGGGGGACGAACACACACACACTCACATGCGATAAAATTTTGGCCACAAAAATATCGACACACACAGACATGAACAAAAAATTTGGCCGGGGAAAACAAAAACCCATGGCAACCTCTCTCGTGCCAATATGTATGAAACTAAAGCACTAGGGACCGATAGACTCGTAAAGTGCCCGAGAAATGGTTCAAGTTCAATTCTCAATCTGTTGAGATTATCATTGTCAGTGTATTATCTCACTCACTCAGTGCTTTTCTTGGGACGTCAAACTTTTGCTGCTGGTTGTTTCTTTGGTACTTATTAAGAATATGGGTCCCAACTGTTGACGGACGTAGTGGCCCCCCCCCACACCCCATTTTCTATTGTGTCCGAGTAGGGGTTAATAGTAAAGGGGTTGATTTTAAAGAAGATAAAACACGTCTGCCCTTAATGTGCGTCGGTGATGTATACTTGTAGCATAGTGGTTGCTATATATGTGAGTATTGTGGTCAGAGACCTAAAGAAGGGAGTAACGAATACAAAACTTAAACAGCAGAAAATGGCCGACGAACTAGTCTTTTTTTCTCCTCCTCGCACACTTTCGTGGCATAGAACTCGTTATAGGTGTATTTACAACGCACAAAACTGTGTTCAAAGTAAGTAAAAAAGAATTCAGCTCATTTTGTAACCATCTTTGTTTCTGAACATGAATATTGTTAGAGGAGGCGAGTGGCGGGACGATATGGAATTCCAGCCGCCTGCTTAAGAAAGGATTTTTAGTCAATCTCCTCCCCAGTGACAGTCACTTGCCTGGATCTTCTTGCCCACTTCCAACAAGTGAAATAATAATTCCAGTACACCTGAACAAGTTAGTTGTCCTGATAAGGACAGTATGATTAAATGTTATTTATGCCAATCTGATAATCACTTACTAAACCGTATGTATCCATCTTGGCCTCCAATCCAAGAGTAAACAGGCGGGACCCAGATTCTTAATAAGCACCACAGTTTGTCCATGATTTGTTACTGAAATGTCGTCTTTTCCCATGTTTTCATGGGTCAGACATGTAAAACCTATCACTTATAATATTCCACTGAAAAGAGGAAAGCAAGGACAGGCACCATTTCTTAATTTTCTCTAAGGGATGTTTTCACTTCCACATAGGGCTATATGGAGCTCCTGCCCTGACTTCCCATTGACTGCTATGTACATCATCTCATCTGCCAGGCATATATTGTCCACTGATACTGTGAACCCTGCTGCTGAAGATAGCATTCATAAACCACTTATTTCCACAAAATGTTGCAGCTATGTAATATACTATTATGTATATTTTATTGACCTGGCTCTTATCCACTAATGAGGCAAATTTTGCTTTTTAAGCTTGACAGATTTATGGGGGCTTAGCAAAGCCCTTGCTTGTAGCTACTAAAATAGTGACTGTTGGCCCATTCTCATATGCCATGTTTTAGGTCAGGAGGAAAAATATATTTGAACATTCACAAAAAAATGTGGATGTGAGACAAGTGGATGGTAGAGGGGTAATTTTTAAAGAATACAATCTTTATCCCAGAGAAATGTGAATGTAAGGTGGGTGGATATTAAGCAGAGACCACTGTCCTGGTATATGAGAAACTAGTTAATATACTATCCTCTTAAAAGCCACTTAGTTCTCCGTATAGCCTGCTAAACTTATGAAACAGATTCTTTTCTATATAAAACTCCCCCCTTTTAACCTGCCTCTTCCAATCCAACCTCTGTTTTTTAACCTGCGTTTTTTAAAAACAGCTTGCTGCAAAACCATCCATTTCAAACTCTTTCTCATCTGTGATCCAGATCAAATACATAGAAACCCTTTCTAGCCAATAAGGCGGATGGTATCTCAAAACATATTTCATTAATTATTGATTCATTGCTTTACAAAACATGTTCACACCATGAGATTCTCGATGACTAAATTATAGTGCAGGGACCAGCTCAGTGTGAAAAATTATGTTCATGAATAGCTTTGCCTTCATGTTTGACTGACAACTTAGAAAATAAAGTTTGTGTTAAGAATCATGCTGTTAGCTGGGGCATCTTGTCAAAGGGCCAATTTACACAGAAAAAGTTCTATGTCTGGAAAAACCATACAGCGAGGGGCATCGTGTTAAAGCACTAGCACTGTACATGTAAAGTATTGTTGGATGTAAGACAAGAATATGCAACTGCATACCAGTACAGTTGCATATAATGGTACTATTATCAGTTCTAAAGTGAGAGGACTGAAAAATTGATTATTCTCCCTCTCTTTTTATTTTCAGATATGTAAAGGCAACTTTATGTTACCTCACCATTTTTTGGGTGGAGAGAAGCTTGGGAAAAAGTATCTAACAAGATGGCTTCTTCATCTGATGAACCCAAGACATTCATCACATTGAAACGCAAGCTTTCCCCACAAAAGGCCTATACAGTCGAAACAGGTGATGGCCATAAACATCCACTTCCAGGTACAGGCCCTGAGTACATTGATGCGGCAAGCCGGTTAGGAAGCCCACCAAAAAAAAGACTGTTTGTGACAGTGGATGCTGATGGGAATCAAGTACAAGTTGAGGTTCCGCACAATGCCTTACCTGAGGGGGTGAATCCTGATGACACAAATTCGTACATCGTAAATGCAGATGACATAAATCTTGACCTGTCATCCTATTCTTACTCTGTAGTAGTGGATGGCATCGTTGAGGATGTGGACCTCAATGATTGTCAATACACAGAGGAAACAGCAAAAGAGGGTCTTAAATCTGATGAAGGGGACAGTGAGAGTGCAGAAGAGCCAGATGATTCAAAGTCTAATTATTACATGGTGGTTGAGCCTGAGGATGCAGATCCAACGTTTAAGTCGCATTATAGAATGAGTCGCATCGTGGCATCAGTAAGCATTTAAGCTATTTTAGCAGAGTCATTAAGCGTATTTATCTGATCGAATTTTGTGTTGGCTTTAAGCAGTCTTTGTGAAAAATGTCTAGAGCTGTTGAAAGCAGTCAGTTTTATTTGAAAGCTTAAGACTACTTGTGCCCTTGTCTATTGAAAGGGCCTTTAATGAAAATCTGTCGAGTATCACTTTTTATAAATTCCTAATAGTTAAGACTGAGTCAAAGCAATTAATGATTGGCTAAAATTTAAAATCTTGTAATGGGACTTACAATGCAAGATGACTGGTTTGTTTACTGGCATTGTAGTGTTTCTAAGTTGCTAGCAAGAGGCATTATAGGCCCTTTCAAATGAAAACAGCAGATTTGCGCTTTAGCCTTTTGAACTGTCACAAATTTGAAAGAGGAGAATCAAAGGCTGTTTTTGAATTTTTGATTTGTTTAGATATAAAAGTGTATGATTTTTTATACATTTTCTATTCTCACTTTTGGGGAAATCTCTCCATAACTTTGAATTGTAATATATATACTCTTTTGAAAAGTCCACTATACTATAATGAGTGCAGCCCTGTAGAACAATCAAATTTGAAATAGATTTATCACGTTTGGGGGCTGCACTGATAAAGGTCACATAATTTGTTTTGTATTTAAATTATTGGAAAAATATTTTTTACTTTTCAAACTTTTTTTACAATCCCCTTGTTGATGTTCTTCTAGTAAATGCATTCAAACTCCGATCATTCAAAACCCACTTCATCACCACCATGTTCTCTAAATTCATCATACTATCTGAGACCAAAGATATAGAATGTGTTTCTTATGTACTCATGTGCCATTACCAGTAGGCGACATTTATCTTTCACATTTTAATAGTTTGGAGCTCTGTTCTAAATCTGTCTGTGTAACAATCGATTATACATATATCTATGTAATGAAGGTCAATGTCCATTACAGATCAGATTTATATCCTTATCTAGAACCAAATCTAGATCTAATCTCAAGAGAAAATGAACAAATGCGGAGAGATAGAGAGAGAGACGGAGACAGAGACAGAAAAAAGAGAGAGAGACAGACAGACAGACAGACAGAGTATGTAAACCTCTTGTTTTGGGGGAAGAGGACGGGGAGGTAAATTTGGCCAAGGTTTGTATTTAAATGTTTGAGTGAGGTCATTGAGTGCTGTTTATGAGCTGTAATATGCTTGAGAAAAGCTTATATATATAGTATGAAAGCATAAATGGTCCATCAAAAGACTTCTTTGAAATGTATCAGGATTCAAGAATCTGAACATATTTTCACTACCAATTCTTATTTGATTTATTTAGGACTGTACTATTCTATGCGATATCAGGTGTCTCTGCTAGTGTAACCGATAGATTTATTGAAATTAAATTTTTTAAAAAACCTTAGGTTTTCTTTTTCATCAAAGGGACATAGCGAAGATCATATTTACAGAAACGCAACTGTAACTGTCATGAATTTGATTAAAACTGTCAATTTAAGGGTCCATTCAGATGAAATTGTTTAAAACTCAGGTTTCCATTTTTGTCATAGTGGCACATAAAATTGACCGAAACTTTGACTGTTTTCTCTTCCATAGGAATTGATGGACAAAATAGGGGCCCACCCTAAAATGATTGGACGCACTCAAACTTTGGAACAAAAAGTTTTGGCTTCTCTATTTCTTCTTGGCAACAAGACCAGTTACATCGTTGCTTCGGAAAAGTTTCATATATCTAAGGGATCGCTGTATCTGACTCTTAAAAACTTTTGCCAGGTATTTTTTTTTTTTTTTTTATCACTTCTTGTATTTGTTTTTATCCACTTTCCACTTTAAAATTTTTGATTGACACTTGTGTGAAATGTTATTTACATAGAAACTTTGGGATAGCTCTAAAAAAATGTGAGAGAGCTTGGTCTACTGTAATAGCTCATTTCTCTTTAGCAATATTAATTCAGACATACAACTGAAGAGACAGGCTATCAAATTTACAACTGCCAACATCCCGAATCAACAGCCTCTTATATTCGTTTCTCCCCAGGCACTCCCAGATCATGGCACTCTCTGAAATGCAGTAGCAGTTTGAATAATTTAAAAAATGGTCTCCAGTCAACTTGCCTCAGACGTGAAAAAAACTAGGAAGTGTTAGTGAAAAAAAAACTAGATAATGATCGTGAAAAAAACCCCTTAGTGTTAGTGAAAAAAAGGTAGTGTTAGTAAAAAAAAACTTGGAAGTAATAGTGAAAAAAAAACTAGGTAGTGTTAGTGAAAAAAACTTGGTAGTGATAGTGAAAAAAACGTGGCAGTGTTAATGAAAAAAACTAGGTAATGTTAGTGGAAAAAACTAGATAGTGATTGGGACAAAAACTGGGTAGTGTAAGTAAAAAAAAAAAGGTATTGTTATTGAAAAAAGAAAGTGTTAGTGAAATTAGGTAGTGTTGGTGAAAAAAAGGCTAGGTATTGTTAGTGAAAAAAGTAAGTAGTGATAGTGAAAAGAACTATGCATTGATTGTGAAAAAAAAGTAGCTAGTTTTAGTGAAAAGACTAGGTAGTGTTAGTGGAAAAAAAGCTTTGTAGTGATAGGTGAACACGCCATGACCGTGTGCAAATCTAGGTCAATCTCTGACCTACATTGTGAGTATTAAGCGCTTGCTGTGACTTGATCAACTCGCATTTATCTATATGTACAGAATCTTGGTGTAATGTATTCAGACCACGAAATTAGTTTTTTACAGCCGAGATGCCTTGTAGCTGTGGTTTCAAAGGGAAGATACTGTCAGAAATGGTGGTCATTTTCTCTTGAAGAGAGAGAATTTTTTTTTTTGATGCCAAAATGCAGCTCAGGTTAACAATGACAATGATGGGAGTAAATGTAGAAATGAAAAATTGCTGATAGTGATAAGAACAGTGATCAAAGAGAAGTGAATATAAGAATGAAAGCCACAGTTGTTCTACAGCCAGGAGTACCATATATTTTTATTGGTTAGAAGAAAATGTCTATCATATATATTAAATCACCCTATGATACAAATGTTTGGATAGAGGAAGACAATGAACGGGATAGACAAAGCCCCAGACCTTATCCTTACCATGGTCTTTGAAGTTAAAACGTGGGATAGTAAAATCAAAATTTTCCCTCAAGGCATGATGACGACCCAGGAAATGTGGGGACTTTTGTAACTAAGGATGAGCATGTGAATAGTGTCTTACCATAAGTAGCAGTAAATCCACAGTTTCCAGCTTCACAAAGACTGAGCACTGGGAGTGAACATCTGGTTATTTAGCATATACGGTTAACAATAACTTCCCAGGCCACTCTTTCTCTATCTAAGTAGCATGTTCTTTCAGGAATGTCGCCTCCATGATGGCCGTTCTGTATAAATTCTTTTCCATCGCCATCCTCACAGTCGTCAAATCTGTTTTTATGTCTCTCTCTCAATGTCATCACTCTACGTCTTCTCGGTTTTCCTCTGCATCTGTTATTTGGCATTCTTCCCTCAAAGATGGTTTGTTAAAAACTTTCATGCCATTTGTTGTAACCAAAATAAGCTAGTTTTCTTTTTTTTACGGTCTATACTCGCCATTCTCTTTCTATTCCAAGTTCTTCCAAAATGGATACACTTGTTCTTTTCATAACCAATGTTATTCTCAAGATGTTCCTGCAGCATTTCATTTCAAAACTGGATATTATCCTTTCTACATTTTTTGTTCGTAGTTCTGGATTTTGATCCATATGTGGCGACTGGGAATATGCAGGATCCTAAAACTTTGATCCTGGTGGTCTTGGTTTTTCCTTCCATAACTTTTTCATTTTCTCATCTAACTTAACAACACACCTATCACTTGCCCATATCATGTCACTGTAACATCTTATGGCATGAAAGAAAGTATATGTATTTTGTTGCTCTCTAGACTTACAATTGGAGGCTTGTTTTTATAATTGGAAAATGAAACGTTGGCCTTAAGGATTTCTCGATCGACTAGTATAGAATTATTGAGTCATTTGTTTAGTTCTTGTATTTTGTTGAAAGGTGAGATATTTCTACAATGTTCCCTTTCTAGAGAATTCTTTGAGAACATTTTAAATTTTTGGTCTGAAAGTAAACATGTGACAGACCCTTGAGAATTTTGTTGAACGTAGATCTATAAGTGTTCACAGAAATTATAGGCCCTAACCTCATTGATTTTTCATTAAATTGCTGAATTTTTGAATCGCGGTGTTTTACCATTTACCCGTGGAAGTACCACTCACAGTAAATTGAGGACTTTGAGAAAATTGTTTTTTACCTGTCATAATTCTTGTGCCTATTACCTGTGACCTGTTTCAGATACAGCAACAGTCATGAAAGGGTTTTGGCTAATGTAGGCTAATTGACATTTAATCTTTGGTCCCACTTTTATTTTGGGAGACAAAGTACAATATGGTAAAGGGTGTAAGTGAAGTATCATTCTGAAAATAGTCAGTTGCATTCAAAAGTATGTTCTCGATGAGTGCTTTGTACACCATGTGATTTGTCAAGGAAATAAGATTAAGCCCTATCACGGTTTCATTATGCTGAGATTTTAGTGTAGTTGATGAAAAATATAACTAAATTTAACTTTCTGACATCATCATGAGTACTGGTAACCTTTGAATTCTTCGTACTCTGCTCGTAGTTTTCATAAAGAAGCCCATTAATAAACAAATGATTATTGGTTAGTACTTACTGTTTGTTTCTCAATAAACCAGAGAACACTTCCTGGAAACCAGCTAGGTGTAAGTAATTGATAATGATTGTGAAGGAAAGCATTAGTTTTGAGCAGAGGTAGTGCAGCGGTTCAGGATTTTAGCCATTGCAGCAATAGTGCAGTGGTTCAGGACGTTAAAGGTTAACTGTAAGACACTCTGCTTTATCAGTGAGCAATAACTTCTTTAAATGACCCACTCAAAATTTATTCCCTTTTTTCTCCCATGCTTGAAAATCAAGGCATGTGGCCATATATTCTCTCTCCTTTAATCTGAAAGTTGTAAAGTGTGGAGCACAATCTTTATTGTCTTTGCTCTACAAGTTATGGATTCATAACTCTGAATATGCCTCTTCTGAAATCTCTTCATTGGCTCAACATTGAAACCAGAATTAGATTTAAAGCTGCTGTTCTTGTCTACCACTGTCTAGATTGTTCTGCTCCCAAATATCTTTCTGAACTTATTCATGTCTATTCCCAGTCAAGATCCCTGAGATCAT
>JAOWAY010218029.1:0-10002 GCA_028565895.1 Goniobranchus geometricus | reverse complement strand
AGAGAGCAATTTGGCCAGAAATGTAAAAAGTGCCAAAATCACATCAAATATGGCGTCATTAGTCACTATTTTGATGCCAATCGTCATTTTACGTCACTTTCTATCAAATTAATATCAAATGGGCCATTTATTGAAAAGTTGAAAAATTGACCAAAACTCAAAGGCGCGCGCCTGTCAAAAACAGCAAAAAATTACCATTTTTCGAAGGGTCTCCAAATCTTTCCAAAATGGTGCAATTTTGAAGAAGGGCATTGGAAATTACTGAAAAACCTTTGGAACCACTAAAATCGAGTGAAATATGATGAAAAAAGTCTGGAAAACTGAAACTGAAAAATTGTTGTCTTAATTTAAAACGACTGCTATTACCATGGCAATTGAAATAAATATCATACTTCTCCTATTTTCATCATATCCTTTCATCCATGGTATAAGTTGTAACCTACAAGGTTTCATTTGAATAGTAGAATGTCCACCACCTGAACCCCCTAGGTCTGTGTACAGTGTAGAGGTCATTATCTTAGGTATTTTCGTCTTTGGGGTCTATTATAGTCAATCGAGGTGTTGGGCTTTCTGATCCTTCTTTCTCAGGTTGATCTCCTCGATCTTGGTTTTCCTCTAGGTTTTCCTGTGGCTGCCCCTCCTTCACATTTGATTCATCGCCTTCAGGCTCAGGAGTTTCATAAATTGATTCCAACTTCTGAGAAAATACCACCTGGGAGAGATCTGTCTTCTCATGACCACTTTCTCGCTTTTTAAAAGACTCCTTTAAAGAAGAAAAGAATTGTAGAAATGATTGATGCGTCATAATTTCTCACCTCATTGTAGAGTTCATCAAGGGTTATAATTAAAAGTTTTCAATCATTTTATATTTACCGACTTATGACCCCAAAGAATTAAAATGTGAAAGTTTTTCATTAGAGAGGATCATCAGATGCCTGTCCATTTTTTGGACCTTCATTCTTATTTTAGGTAAATGAAAAAAGAAACTTTTATCAAGACATACTAATATATTTCGTTAATTCAAATTTCATTAAAATTTTACGGCATAAATATCCCCCTTGAGTTAAAAAAAAAAGAAAAGGAAAAGAAAAAACCCACCAAGAAACAAGTCACTGAACATTAAAACTGATAGTCCCATTTAAAATATTGAGTCTGGAAAATTACATTATACTGATTAAAGCAAAAATGTCAATGAAAATAGCATGTGAACATTTACATCCCACATTCTAGGTATTTTCCTAGGAAAAGAGTAACCTCCATATAGAGAAATTAGAAACAAAACTAACAATAACAGAATTTACAAAGTAAAGGTCTTGAACAAAGAGCACAGAAAACAGTGTAGAACAAAAAGATTCATAACAGGGAACAGAATCTTTTACTTCCAAGGTAAAATTTGACTAAAAAGTCCCAAAGAAACCAAATACGAATGGCAATAATCTATGATGACGTTCTGAATACCTGACTCGCACGTTCCATTTCCTCTGATAGAAAGATTGAGCAAAAGTTAATGCATTATATAAATAGTAACAAGCTGAACCCTTTCTCTCTGAGCAATAGTTTACAAGTTTCAGGCTAAGTAAGATCTAGATTTCTAGATTACAAATACAAAGCTAGATCTCGTTCACATCCAGATATAGATATTACATGTTATATTAGTCCCAGCTTTTTCGCTTTAATACTTATAAAGATGTAATCGAGATCTAGTCTCCCACAAAGATCTAGATCAAGATGGTGTCATAGAATGTTATAAAATGTTTATAGAATAAATATGTCAACTTGAACTTAATTAAACTCCTTCATTGGGGATGAGGGGAGGGGGGGGGATAGCTCCTTTAAGCAAATTTCAGCTCTAAAGATTCAGCTGTTGAAACGCCTTTATAGATGGAGCAACTCTTGCTTTACGACATTTCTCTAAATATATACATGTAATAGATAATGATAAAGCAATGTAATAACTTGAGGGGGTTTTCCTGTTATTTTAATGCAAACTGCTCCAGGTACTGGTACATACATTTCTAATTTTGTTCTAGATAAGTTAAATTAATGAGAAATGAAAATGAGTTATCAACTGAAACAATGACTTAAATATATACATCATTGTTTCTGAATGAACAAGTAAAAAATCTGCTCTCTCCAATTTATCTCTATAGCCCTCTTTGGTCGTTCTTCATACATTGTCTTGTGTGTAGTGACAGTGGTTTTCCTTCATCACTTCTTCAATAGTAATCACTCGGCTTCGGGTAAAATGTTGAATTCCTTTTATACAATACTCTCATGTATGCCTCTCTGAAATTCAAGCTTGATCTTTTAAATACATTTTTTAAAACTTTATAGCACTATTGTCTAATCTGAATAATATCTATCTTCAGAGAATTTGTTTGAATTGAGTAAAATTTGTTTCCTCTTTATATATAATTAATTTCATTGAAACAGACTGTAAGATATGCATTATTAGTCCTCTGCTTTAAGACAACTATTGATTGAAGATAGATTTTTCATCAATTGATGCCGTGGGGAAGGGGGGTGCAATGCTATGAAGTTACAACAGCAAGAAGAAAAAACTGACACGGACATCCAATAACGGTAATTTTTTCAGCAACACACTTCATATTGTGCATTGTAAAATCCATAAGAGTGTCTGATATGACATACTAACATTTCTTTATGTGTCCCTGTGGGACGTATACCATCACAATGACACGCAAGTCATTCACCATCCAACTCCCAACCATTCACTGGTTTCTTACTTCCATCCCTATCCACCATATCTTTTCAGCACATCCCGGCCTGCATGAGCAATGAGATTGATCCCACTCTAGAACCCCAGACAACATGTTAAGCCTGATTGATTTTTTTTTCTCCTGATTAATTGACTTGTTGAGAGAGATAGAGCAATGTTGACTATATAAAGTAAAGGAGAGTTATGGCTCAGAGATGTAATGATATAGACTTTCTCTAAGCAGTTATCTTGATTTTTGGTTTTGGTTTTGAGGGCTTGGTGCTCCAGGAAAAAGGGGTATAGAGCACCAGACCTCTTTCAGGATGCCCCCTCTACATGTTCCTTCACATTGAAAGATGATGATTCGATATGATATATGATGATGATATATACTCTATTCATCCATTTCTGGAAATTATTTGATCATTACTGGATCAAAGGATGTCAATTATCTCTGATGAATCAGCTTCTTTTGGGGTGAAGGAAGCTGATTATCATGCATTGATATGGTTATGACAAGCAGTAGCAGCTAAATGGAAACAAAAGAGATTCAAGGAAGAGATGATCAATAAATGATATGATGTTTGAAATGTAAGAGGACTCATAAGAAAAGTGATCAAGTTAAAATGAAGAAGGTGATTGGTAGTGATTCATACTGAGTTTCAGTTATTTAATCTTATGCAACAGCACTTTACATAATTTAAGTGGACTCTTGGAAAATGTACATGTATTATATATGGTAGGATGAAAGAATATAAAGGGACGTTTCAATATAGTGCCTGCAACACCCATTTATTCACCAATTTCTTTGTTTAAATTCCTCATTATATTTTTCATGCATTGGAAGAGTATCCTTATCTTCCCTTTAAATATACTTCCAGTATCTTATCTAAATGATTATACAAGTATTTTTCATCATTGCACTTGTAGCTTCTCAGCTACTCAAGAATGTTCAGCTGGCTTGCAGTAGTATGGTGTTAAAAAAAAAAAAAAAGAAAAAGAGTTATCACGAAGGAAAAAATCGAAGATTAATCCTTATCAACTTTTAATACTTAATGATAAATGAAATACAGCATAGAAAAATGTTTTTATTTTTAAAAACTTCATGATCCGTCAACCAGAGAACAAAATACTATAAGAAGAGCAGAATTTGTATATATATTCATGCAAATGTCATGAAGAGGTCATGATGAATAACAACTGGAGGAAGATGCAGGTGTTAAGAAAAAGCATTAATTTTAAGATCGATTTAATTGCAAGCACTTCTCCCAAGGATTAAATAAAGCAAATCTGAATTCTCAAAATGTGGGTGTGGTCTGTTGCAAAATGTTCTCAGTCAGTGAAACTGTTTAGTTTATGATGTGTAAATTTGTTTACAAAAAAAAAAATATTATATATATATAATTCCTGTCCATCTTTTTATCTGAACATATGTTTTTTGCATTATCATCCATGCTACAATTTTTTTAAAATTCATGTTGAAATTTCGTTGAAAACTTTTTTCAGGGCCGAAAAAAGATGAATACATGTATATAAGAGAAATTTTATAAATGCCAAGTTAAAAAGACACACAAATCCAAGATACCAATGACAGTGGTAGATATATCAAATACCAGTTACTGAAAGCTGAAACCTTGTTTAAGATGCTGGTAATGACACAAGATGAATGCACAGGAAATGTGAAGAGAAAAGGATGCTCACAAAAGAGAAAAAAAAATCATAGTGGAAATATTCCATGCTTTATTTGTACATCAAACAGTACTTGGTCTGAAAGTTTTGTTTTGATATTGCATCAGTTTTGGTACAGCTTTTTCTTCTTTTTCTTTTTTTTTTTTCTTTATCCACTTTCATGCCAGATGCATTAAAAAAAAAGTTTCAATTTCAGACAGAAAATTTCATTGAAGCTTTCATAAATATTCAGGCAAGTGGAACCAAATTTCCAATCTGATGCAACATCTTTGTAGATAGCTTGGTGCCAGATGGTGAGGCACAAATTCATGGAAAAGAAAAAAGATTCCACACAGCCGCTTTTGAAAGAGTTAGGAAATAGAGCAACAAAAATCATAGTTTTCGGAAAAATTCTTGCTACCTACCATCATCATCTGTTATGAGAAAGAAAAATGTTTAAATTTTAACAAATGTTAGTTGTTGGCTGTAAGGGGATTAAATTCTTGATTCTTTTTATGCTCATCAGATTATGGCTGGTGACTAAATGGTTTAAAAACAACATTTAAAAACAAAAAATTTCTCTTTCAAGGGTCATGTTCATATTGAAAGAAATTGATTGCAGTTCTTTCTTCAGTTATTTCACTATTGCCAAAAAACCTTTTGACAAAATCTGTCTGAACTATTGAAATTTGTTTCCCCTTTTTTGGCTTTTTGAAATATTTACCTATAGCAGCATTGTTCACACAAGTCGAGGACATATGCTGTGTCAAATAACCACACAGGCATGATCTGCTAGATTGTCAGGTGCTTGAGATCACCAATAAAGTACCACCATTGTACAATGAATCACATTCTCTTCCTTCACCAATCAGACAAACTACTCAGTACTTTTGCTGCACTTTTATATGTGGGGCCTATCAAGTGTCACCATTTATGTCAAACGTGGCTTGAACCTTATCTTTCATCTTTCTTTTTGTTTTGAGATGCAAGGTTTGCTTCCAGAATGTAAACAAAGGCAGTTCACATAACAATATGAAAATATTATAATATTTAAGGTCCGAATACATCGTCCCTTAAGTCTCTAAATGTCTATGTCAGAAATTGGGTCAGACATTTTTGGCTCTTTTTTGACCAAAGTGGGTGTCCCCCATCTCTTCTATAAATAGTTCCTGTAAGTCTTTTTTAAACTTGTAGATATTTATAGAAGAGAGGGGACACTCATTCTTGTCAAATTAAGCCTAAAAAACCATGACCCAATTTCTGACTCATACGTTACAGGGACGATATTTATACATATTGCACTCTATCGGTGCCATGAACCAATTATTTACTTGTCACATCTCTCAAGCCCTGCTGTGGTGAGCTGACACATTACAGTTTTTAAAAAGAAAACAGAGTGTATATTTAAATCAATCCTTGTGATCAAGGCTGAAAGTGTTAAATGTGATACGCCAATACACACTGGAGCTTGCTGATGATACGGTCAAAGCGATAAGGCTTTCAACTATGACTGATTTATATAAACTGTTATTTATATACTGTATCAGTGTTCTGTCAGATGTTCATATTTTAAACTTATGATTTATTCAAAATCAGTTGTCACATAGTATAGGCCTACTCATGCTTTTGTATCCTGCAGTATTTAACTTTTCTAAAAGTTCAGGGCGTGATTGATGGGTTTGAATTTTTTAAAATGAATTTTTGATAGTAGAGACTTAATCTTCTGCTATGCTCCAAACCAGAATTGAGTGACTGATTTGAACTTTTAAGATAGGCTGCAATGATATATAAATAAACAAACTTGGTTAAAGTTTGAAGTGATATCATATCAATCAACTACCGGATGCAATGATATCTTTTATCTACAATTACATTCTTTTGCTATACACAGTCTGTCGTTGCCTCAGAGTATCTTTTTCTGTCTACTGACTTCTTTGTCTTGAGAGAAGAATTTTCATGGCCCCACTTACTATGCACAGTTTCCCCATCCCTTCATAAAGAGCTCTTTACTCTTGAAGTAAACATTGACTAGAGCAGTGTTTTTCAATCTTTTTTGTCCCTCATCCCCAAATTCTAGCCGTCAGTCTGATCACGACTCCAATAAATAAAAATGTATATATAAATATGCGGAATCAATCACATTGGATGTAATAATTTATTACAAACCTCAAAATCTGTAAAAATATTTCACTTTATTTTCCTATGCAATACAGATCTACTTGTAAATTTCCAACCACTACTTGTTTTAAAAGACAAAAAAGAAAAATCTGGCGACTTCATTGAAATGGTTTTGCAACCCCCTTTAGCACTAGAGAGAGCTCTGTTGCAACCTTTATTTCATGAAATTGTATGGAATTATAACCCCGTGAATTCAAGGCGAGATGTGTGTATTCAATGTGATATGTAATCAATTTCCTATCATAGTGTAGATGACAGCTTAGGATTTCAAGACCCTTCAGCTGTAGAATCTTTTGTCATTTTCTCTTATTCTTTTCTTCACATTTGATATATAATATATTTTTAAGAAATAATCAGGATATTTCCTAAAGCCTAGGTATTGTGTGATATCTACTTAAAAATTGACAGACCATAGAGATCTACAAATGCTGGAAAAGAGATTAGAACTTCTAGAGTACCCTTTCAATTCAAAATTTCGATTATTATTCTTTTTTACCCAAAGATGCATTCAGACATATTTTCTCTTAGCATTATGTGCCTTGGATTATAATCTAGTCCTTAATATCATCCACCATCAAGGTTATCTGATCTCCCTGCTTTAACTTTTGCCATTTCTCTGATTTTTTAAATTAGATTTCTCTAGCAATTCTTGTTAACCTCAGTGGTGCATACATCTTGTGGGTCATCTATGATGTTCAATTTGAGTTTTCAATGGGTTTTTTGAGGTCACATTACTGGACAAGGGGGGAGTGTCTTTATTGGTCTCCTTGGTATCTTCAGTTTGAAGGGGTGGAAAAAAAGACCATTGTCTTTTTTTGTACATTTAAGTCATTAAAATTCAGGCATGAACCTAGCAATCAAAAATTACACAGGTGATCATAAAAAAAGCAATCTCAGACAGTGATTTTATTTCAAAGTGCGAAACTTAGATAAAAAGAAATAACATCACTATGTTTGCTGAACTAGTGTTATAGCAAGATTTTATATATTTTTCCAGACATCTATATGTGTAGGCCTACATATATTATTTCTAACCTTCAAGTACAAAGCAAACAATATAAATTGCTACTTTGTTTCATCTCAATAACAGTACACTCACCTTGAACAACATCCAATGAATCAACCTCGTCTCGCAGATGATCTATCAAATGATTTATTTCTGTGACACGGGTTCTGTTCCTATCAATTTCCTGTTCTTGATGGATTGTCTCAATCATATTTTTCAGCCATCCATTAATCCTTGTTACGATATCATCCTCTTTATTATCGATTTTGAGGAGATGGACATCATGCGATGTTGTGACAGCATTCATGATAGTATCCCTGTCAACCAGTAGCTGGAAGATGATGATATAAAGAAAAATCAAATTAAGAGAATACCTGTCAATCTGTGATTATTCTCTGTTAAAGCATAACACATGGCATTCTAGGGAGAAAAAAAGATAGAATCATATTACAATTTTAAGAACAAAAAAATACATATATATATATGAAGACCTCTGGAACTGAATCATTGAGAAGTTAGGGGGTGGATGGTGGAAGAATGCAGATGCGACAGTGTGTTTTGTAAGCATGGTTGAGGAAAAGGTGGGGGATTGAGGCAATAATGAAGTTTGCCTCACAGATTTATAATATCTGAGAAATTACCATCTTAAGGTCCTCAGAAAGATCTTCATCAAGTTCATTTTTAACTCCTTTTTCCAAAGTAGTGGTAGCGCACTCAACCATTTTTTCATTATGCACATTTTCATACTCGCGGGCCTGTGTGAGGTAACCTTGAACTCCTTCTAAAAATATTCCCACAAGGTCCTGCATGTTACGTTCAAAGTCTTTGATGACCTCCTAGATTGAAAAGAAGACATAACAAATAAAGTCATAATTTTAGTATTTTACCATCTAAATTTTGATCTTCACCCTCATAATCCTAACAAGAAAGAAAAAAAAATTGGGGTTGGTGGGGGGGGGAATTAAACTAGTAAAGATGCTTTAGTAAAAGCTTAAAGATTTAAACATATCAGGAAGGACCATTTTCTCAAACGGCAACATTTGATTCTAATTCTCATCTTAACAAAAAAAAATATTTCACCACAGAAATTAACCTTTTACCTCAAGCTGATCCACTAACTGCAGTTCAAGACCCATCAGTTTATCCCAGAGGCCTGTGACAAGGTTATTGAATTCTGTTGTTTTGTTTTCCACCATTTTGGCATCAGTCATGTGTTGAAGCTCGATGAATATCTGATACAGTTTCAGAAAGACAGGTGCGATTAATAAGTTTCTTACATATATATATATCCATGAATATGGAAACTTAGAGGAATCTTAATTGCTTTAGAGATTTAAGTACAATCAAGCTTGCTTAATCATATGTTGAAGCTCAATAAATATCTCATTAGCCTGAGAATCATAATTTCTACTAGTACTAATAAACTTTTAATTTTAAATTAATGTGGAATTTTAAATACTATGACTGTAAATGTCTAAAAATTATCAAACTTATGTTAATGTATAATGAGGAAAGCCAAAAGTCAAAAGTATTAATAAGTGCGCCCTTACTCAATTTTCCAGCACTCCTTAAACAGTTAACATTATCATGTGGTTACATCCCATCCAAAAGTCTCAGTGACTGAAAAGATTTACTGATATGATTTACTCGCTAGAATTTGAACACAGTGAATTCCTATTCTCAGAGACTTTGGACCTTACATTAAATTCTAGTATAAAGAGAGAGCAATAGTAATATACCCGCTTCTTCTCTGCCATGAAAGATTCAATGGCTTGCATTCCCAAGTCTTTGTTCTCCTCTTTGGCCTCATTCACACATTCCCAAAACATGTCCACCTCAGCTTTTCTTTTCTCATATTCTTGAAGTCCAAGGTCAAATAATTGTTGGCAGATTTGCATTATTTTTTCTTTGAAAGTGAGTTTGTTAAGGAGCATAATTTCATAGCTACAAAAAAATCTCGTCCATTTACAATGACTTTATGGACTCTGCAAAATGATTAGATTACAAATCCACAAAAAAAACAACTTAAAATGGTCTTAATATACTTTCCATTGGACAGGGCAAATTATACCAATTGCCTATAATTGTATTTTTGTGCCTCAACAGTTGCTTAGTGCCTTTGTTTACATATTTATACTACTTATGGAGAAATAAAAACGAAAATGATGATAAATTGCCACTTTGGACAATAAAGGCTATTTTGAGAAAAAAATTAAAAGTATTCTTAGTTTGTGACAAGTTAGACAGGGAAACTGTTGAGCTTTTTTTCATTCCAACATCCTTTTTTTTTTCACCTACAGGAAAGTTTGGTACTATGTAATATGGCCGTGCCGGAGCATCAAGCCCCTTTAAACGTAACTGAAGAATCAAGCTGCAGTTATATCAGGACACATCCTACTTCTTATCAGCACGTAGAAAGAGAAAGATCCGG
>JAOWAY010217918.1:0-10005 GCA_028565895.1 Goniobranchus geometricus | reverse complement strand
CCCTTTTCAGGGAGGGGGGGGGGGTGGAGGGAGGAGAAGGAAGGAAGCATTTTTCATGCTTTAAAAATGACGCCTCCAGATAAAGCGGCACGATCTTTGGCAAGGCATTGGTATTCATAATTTATTGAAGTTTCAGTTTATCAAGGGTTTCAGAATACACATTATGGGTCTCGGAAAACACATTATGGGTTTCAGAACACACATCATGTCATAGTAATAATAATGATGGTTGATCTTGCCACCCAAGCCTACTTTGACCTTTCATTATTATTTTTTTTTAATTCCACCATACCAGGGTTTTCACAAATATACGCCTACTTGTAAGAAGCAGAGGCGACATTTACTGCTTAAACTTACCCCAACTTTAATTAAACTTCACTCTGATGTTTACTCGTTAGGCTGGTATATTATCCTCTCTTAGAAATACATGTGTTGAGAAATAAATCCGAGGATGAATTCTTATGATGAAAAGTGAGATTATAAAGCAACAGATAAAGCGGGCCAAGCCTCCATTCTGGTACTAGCAACAAGCCTTAGAAAGATAAAAAAAAAAGCAGACGATGAAAAGAAAGGAAACATCTTTGTCCTGAATTAACCTTTTCGTTGCCAGATATCCTGACTTCTGTGATTGGTTTGCTTCATGGCAACTACCAGAGGGAATGAAACAGAGTATGAGAATTTAAAAAGTTCAAAATTAATCCTTAAACACCAAAGTGATTAAATTGACTTCAACTTTTTATTCCTTTAGCCTTTAACCCCATGTCTGCTACAGACGATTAGAAAATAACCGTAAAAATCATCTTAAGACTAGGATGTCAAATAAGAATAGTATTGCATGTTCAGAATGTGATGAGGGAAATTCGCTTCAAAGATATTCAAATTATCAGAAAGCCAAAGATAAAAAAAACCAGTTCTTGTTTGGCTTAATGTCTGTTTTTGTTTGATTTCTTTTTTTTTTCTTTTTTTGGGGGGAGGGGGGAAGGGGGTTATTTTAAGCCTCTTTTTGATCTATCGGGGAGAGAGTAAGAAGAGAGGCCAACAAAAATTATGAGATAACAGGAGTAGTAGCAGGGATGGTAGAAGCTGGTTTTGCTTATTTTGTTGTTGGTGGTGGTGTTCTAGGGTTCTTTTCAAGTACAATGGTCATCTCAGTGCCCATGGAAAAAGCAAGATTAACGGCTAGTTAAAAGTAAAAGAAAGAACAGAAGAAGTAGAAAAGATTTTCAAATAAGGAAAAGAAGTTGCCAAGAAGGGAAAAAGGCAATTAAAATAAGCAAAAAGCATAATACATAGCAATATACAGTGACTAAAGGCTGCTTGGAAAGATGATTTACAGACAAAGAATATTATCTCTCTGAAAAACATTAACAATGGCCTTCAAGCCTTAAACTGTGCACCACATTTTCTACCACCCTTTGTGTACAAAAGTACTCAGTTCAACTAGATAGCGAGGGAACCTGATGGTATATTTAAGTCAGGCAATGCACACAAATGAGGATAGCCACTGACAAATGCATCCTTTCCTCCCCACCAAAGCTCTCCCCCTCTGAGGACACAAAAGAGAGCCTGACAGAACAAGACAGATGAAAGAAACTCCCAAACCCTAGTCGCCTTTTAAGATTTGCATGGGAGAACCTGATATGGTCATATTCTTCCTCTCAGTGGAGGAACTCCCAAATGCTATATAGACTTTCTAACCAGTTATAAAATATACACCAACAGACATTTTCAAGTGTTTTGATGTGGAAATTTATTCTTAAAACCTGTGGATACATGAATTAATAATTTTTAATAAGAAAAAAAAAAGGTTTGGGCAAGCAAACCATCATCAAGAGAAAATTACATAATACTGTATATGTATACTGTATATAAATATACTACATTGAATTTTTCCCACTCCTTTAATAACTGTTTGCCATCTGAATTTGGTATGAGTTACAATTACAAGACACAAGAAGAGTAGTTAACACAAACATTTTCATATTAATACTTGATATTTAAAAAAAAAAGAACGAGCATCAAGAGCACTTTTTCCTCTTTGTTTGATGTTTTAGGGCTATTTTCGACTCTGTACGGTCATGTCAGCACCGATGGTAAAAGTAAAACCAAGGGTTACTTAAAAGGGTGAAAAGAAGTATTTGTAGCAAAAGCAGGTTTTCAGAAGAACAAAAGAAGTTGCCGAAGAAGAAAAGAAGCATTTCAGATAAACAATAAGCATAATACAGATTAAAGGAGTACCAGGTAACTCAATGGAATGATGATTTACTGACAAATAATTCTCTCTCAAATAAAAAATAACAACAAATATTTATTAAGAATGGCCATCACACCCCAAACTGTGGATTATAATAACAAACCAGGATTTTCAACCATCCTTCTGTAAAAAAATACTCAGGGCATCTATATAGCACATAAAGCCTACACTATTTTTCAGTAGTATAATACATGCAAATGAGGGATGGCCATTGAATATGACTCCTTCCCTCCTCCAGCAGCCGACCCCAAACCACTTTCTGTTCTCTGAGGAAACCTACAAGTGCTTGACAGAAGACGGATGAGAGATGAGAAGAGAACCACTCGCTTAGCCCTTAGTTGCCTATTATGACATGATGCAGGGGGAGATGTAACATTGGGCCGATTCTACATCCTCACATGGAGCACTCTGAGAGAACGAGATTGACTAATGGATATGTGCTCTATAAATGATATCATAATTATAACCTATCATTATCATCATAAGTAGTAGTAGTAGTAGTAGTAGTAGTAGTGTTGGTGGTGGTGGTGATGGTGGTGGTAGTAGTAGTAGCAGTAGCAGTAGTAGCAGTAGCAGTAGTAGTAGTAGTAGTGGTATCACCAATATTACTATTAGTAGCATTATCATCATTATTATTATTGTTACTACATGTGAGGATGTCATCATGATTATTGTATTAATATTAATGGTCTAGATGGTGTAGTGTACATTTGATTTCCAAATAATGATTAGTTTCTGTTGGTGATACTAAGTGAGGGATTATATGTTCTCTATACATTGAAAACTAGTCTACGGTACCTCTCTTTTTTATGAAAGAAAACAAAATCACCAAAATTAAAATGTTATTTGAAAGATTTTGAGGTGAAAATATAATTATCATTTCAAAGCAGTATTGAGTTTGTGATTGAAACATCTCTTGGTGTTAAAAGTAGACACTTGGGAGTCAGAAATTATAATATTCTAAAGAATGTACATGCAGCCATAGTAAAATTCCATCACGTAAATTAAGAATGAATCAATCAAAGGAAAAAAATTAAGTAATCTGGAAGATAAGATGAGATAAGATAAGACATATTTTATTTTAAGTTATCCTATGTTCCAGATGACTTTATTTTTTTTCTGTTCCCTCAGATAATTATTATGCCAGAATCAATAAAGTGGCAAAAAATATTTGATGTCCAATACAGTGCTATCACATTCATTGATATGTCCACTGATCCAAAACAATTTATGGTTGGATCTACAATTTCAAGGAACCAAATTAATAGAAATTGAGGATGATTCTAAACAAAACATTTGACATGGATGTGTAAAATGGATCTACTATACCTGTCCCTCATCTTTTTGACTACTACTTTTACTACTTACATACAATATGCAAAAGCCAGTGGAGGGATTAATAGAAATGGTGAAGTGCTCAGTGACATTGACATCATAATGCTAGAAAGTAAGTAAGGGCATCATTTTAGTCCAGATCAGATTAGTTGACAGTTATGAAAACTACTTATGAACTGAATTTTGATGATCTACTTTAAGAAGCATTAAATACAAAAGAATGAAATGGGTGATCATGTTAAGATGTATCAATGAAAGTGAGGAAAAGCACATGGCAAGTGTAATCCCTGTGCACAGGTCAAGAAAATGTAATAGAATTATAAGATAAGAAGACATCTAGGCAAAAGTTCAAGATAAGTCTTGGACAAAAAAAAAACAAAAAATCAGATACAACAAGGCGGTTCTTTTTCACACTATCCTACCTTTAACATTTACTCAAACATGGGCTTAGGATCTAACCTTCTATGAACTTGGGGAAATTAAAAACATTGTCATACTAGTTGGGAAATTTGACTAGCCAAAATCATTGAAGAATCCACAAACAAAGGTTACGTCGCTTTTTACAGAAAGTAAGAAGTACTTTAGATGTAAACAATGAGCAGCATGCTTTCTATTCATTGCTTTGTTTGTCTATAAAGAATTGGCAGTGACATGAATTTCATACCTTAAAAAAGAAACGGGGAAAGTGAAAAACATAAGCAGACAGCTAGCCAAAGAAAGAGAATTTAGCAAAGATTATGACAACATAAGATAGGCAAGAATCAGCACATCTAATTGTGTTGATGTAGCCAAGTTTATGATGAAAGAACTGTGGGGAAACATATTTTATCACACATAAATAATAGCAATACCTGAGCAATATCGTTGATATCAGAATGGACTCTTACTCTTACATTCTTTCATTCAATTCCTGCAACTTTATAAGAGCAAAAAACCTTAGGTGACATTTTACTAGGTTGTATTTGCACTACAAAATTCGATGTCAAGTATGTCAACACAGTTGATACCAGGTAGAGGAGGAAAACCAGTGCTATCCCAAGTTACTTAAAAATTTAATCCCATTCTCTGCCTAGAGTTGAAACAGTTACCAGTTAAGTATGTTATTCTCTAAGAAATGGTCTTTTAAAATGTCTCTATCCTAAGATTCTATTTCCTCCAATGCAGTAAATGTTGGACTATAAAGTACACCTGTATAAAAGCAGCACCCATTGAAGTTTATATAAAATCATGACACTTTGCAAAATTAAGTCACAAAAATACAATAAGGAGTATAAGCACAGTTATTTAAGTGTCCTCTTCATACTCATTGACTCCATTAAAGTCTTCCTTTACAGTGACAGAACTGGCAAGAATTTGCACTTTTTCCTCTTTCATAATGTCATTAACCTCAGCCCCATTTTTGCTGTTGTTTACGATTAATCTAGCCCACAGTCCAGCCATTTTGGAGCAATCTTTTAGATCTATCATCTTCAACAGATAAAACACAACTTAACAAACATACTTCAAAAGCCACTTTGGAATTTATTCGGTGAGCCAAAAAAAAGGCCCAACTTTAATAGATAATATATCCATAGACATTCATTTACTTACAATATCCTTTAGTAGGTAACTAAAACAATCTGAACTACATAACATGTGCAAATTCAAAACAATTGGTTGATGAATAAGATAAATACCGTACAATCATTTTAGCAGGGCAAGTTTGAAAAATTCAAAATCAAGCAAAATGGCCTTGTTTTCTTACCTGCAGATTAGGCCTACTGTTTTGAATGATCAGTTGAGCCGCTGTCTTCTTGAATTACCAGTACTTGTCTCAGTTTCTTCTTCCAGATTGATATAGCTCTTCTGATATCATTTTAAGTTATTTTGACCCAGAACATTTGAATTGTTTGTCTCAGAGATTCCTCTCTGAAAGATTCTCAAATGAGCTGTGCCTCTCTCCATCCTTTTCCCTTGTAAAGAGCTTCAATAACAGCTTTATCTGACAAGCTCAAAATCATCATAAAATTAGATCTAAAACTAGATCGAGTAACTAATATATCTCTGAAACTCAACCTGTAGATCTGCAACTAGAATTCTTATCTAGAATTTTTAAAATTACCTTATCAATAGCACAGAAATTCATAAGTGAACTTGAGTGAAAACAACTTGCTTGAGGATTAATAATCAAAGGACTAAAAATCAGTCTAAAAATTGAAAATGGCTGTGTTTATCATCTGCCTTTCATAAACCACGATGTGAGCAAATCAACTGTTGCAGTAATCTAAATATCTGACAGAAACTATTGGTTTAACAAAAAACTTGAAGCGTTACAAGGTGTCAGAGTTGAAACCTGATTTGTCGCTTGAGTGAGGGGAATGCTCATTATCTATATTTTAGACATCTTCTTATGAAGTATTCATATCTCACAGTATACTGTAGGAAGTCATGCAGAATTTGGAGGATGCACTGAAAATATGTTGGAAATAGTATGAGCAAATCTTTTTAAAAATCCATTTGCGGGTATTGATGCAATAAAGGTTGAAATTTAGGCACATATCTTGGTTCATACAATCTATTTTAAATAGACCACATCTTTGTTCAAGATGCAAGGTTAAATGCTTGGAAAAAATGTGTGGGTCAAAACCCAAATTTACAGTAAAACATCAAATGTGCTATCACATATTTTTCTCCTGCAGGCCTAAAATCTTTATGTTTACATCCACATAAGTTATAGTAATGATATGACACATTTTGATTTCAACTTTTGTTCTCAATCTGGTTATCAAAAAATAAATAACATAAGAATATGCAGGAATACAATTTGTTCAGCATCCAAATAACATCTAAAGTTATTATTTTCTTTGGATAAGGTGCATTAGCAATTTAATCTAAAAAGAGATACATACAAGGATATGTAATTATGTCATCAACAAAATGTTTTTACAACTAAGGAAAGCACCAACCAAAAACCAATGACATCAGTGATTAAATGTGATGCACTACAACTGTAGTATGAAATGAGTCTGGCCATTTGTTTATGAGCATGACGATATTTGTAAAATAAAATATGATTCAATATGAGTTAGAAACATAAATACAACTAGAATTGCCAAACCAAACACAAGGCATTGGCCTTAGTCTAAAGCTTGGATGAAATTGGACAAGTGGCAAGTATATTTGAGCCATGACAAAATCATTGTGATTGTGAAGACTGCCAAGGCCCGGTCTGACATTCCAAGAAAAAATAACATTCTCAGGGCTCTGGTAGAGGGAACCTAAATTTCAAGTACTGACTAGGAAATACACTTTTTAATACAACATTGTCTTCTTGTTAAAACAGAAATTGGTATTCACATTTTTGTGTGTGTTAATTTTAGAGGGAATCAGTCTTATAGCTACCATGCATGTTTGAAATCATACAAGAAATAATCAATTCAATTGTTCTCTGATGTATTCCATCCATCAGGCCTTACTTTCAGGATGAGGAAAATAGAAATTTTACTCTCTTAATTCTTCAAATATTAGAGAGATTTAATAAACTCATGCCAAAGTCGATGCATCTCTGTTGATCACACTGTTAGTGCTAAATTTAGCAAGGAAGCCTAAATATTCTGAAATATGATGCAAAAATGTAAAGTCAAAATCTTTTAAATACTGGTTACACTTGTTAAGAAAACAATGACAACTTTATGTCATTGATGTATATTATATTTAAACAAGCATACAAAGCAGATCTATCTTCAAAATTTACATGATATAATTTTCACCAAGGACCAGTTGAGTTGTTCTTCATTAGATACTATAATAACCGAAATGAAATAATTTATATTCTCCTTTTCATAGATTCTATACTTTTGATTTTATTTTCTCTTATTGACATTTGATATCAATAAAATATTAAAGAAAAAAGAGAAAACATGAGGAATTGTAAATGCAATGTACATAATACAGGCACTTGAGATTTCACGCACCTTCATCCAAAATCAGGAACAGGCTATGACGATGTCCAAGCAAACCATTTTTGGTAACATACAACTTCAAAGGTGCAAATTTTACCAGATTTCTTAGGCCCATAGAGAGTCATTGATAGATCAAAGCTGTCTAGTATTTACTTAGTGCTAGATAAATTGTAACTCTAAAGAAATTATTATATGGAAGGGGACGAACAGGAAAAAATAATGATGTGTTGTTTGAACATTTATGGAAGGAGACAAAGACGCCTTTTGAATACTATGTTTTACAACCATGATAGCTGAAGGAGAAGGTCCAAACCTTGAACATATTGAATTTAATCATGTATCACGATGCTTGTATCATTTTGGGGAAATTATGAAAACTAAAAATAAAGACAATTCATCAAGATATCATGAACAAACATGTTCCGATACTACCTGAGGTTCTTCCACCATATACGTGGCAAACAATACCAGAACCTTATGCTGAAGTTCTTCCACTAGAATAAAGAGTGTGCCTATCACCAAAGACAAAATGAAACCTTAAAAGTATGATTTTTTTTTAGTTTTCTTTTTTCTTCATCATCACTCTCTTACTGTTGAGAACATCACATAAACATGTGAAATTAATGAAGAGTGAATGAGACACAATTGAATCAATAATTTGTCTTTGAAAGAGATTTTTTCATGACTACACAATTCACTTATTCAGTTTTAAATACAAACATGGTCAACATTCTTTGAAGTCTTGGTTGATGTTGTTGTTAATTTTCTGTTCTTTTTTGTGTGCCTGTATATGTGGCTTGTTACTCATTGTTGATTTGTTGTTTCTTTCTTGTTTGTGTGTGATGGGTGTGGGCATGTGTGTATGTGTGGGTGGGTAGGGGTTGGTGTATGTGTAAAAACGTGGAAGGATATTACAACATTCAAATTGCTACATTTCAGATGATTTAGGAGCTCAAAGTAAGCAAAGACTGAATTAAACTCACTAGTATCTGCATTGACTTCCAAACATGTTCTTTTAAATCATCAGTGATGAAAAAATACCCCCAACAGTAAAGTCAATTTTGTTTCATAATGTAAATATCACATGAAAGGGGATGAAAATAGTGCAGGTTTCTTCATCCACAATGAGTATTGGCAGGTAAAAAATTAATTCTATTGCATACAAGGAGATAAAATTCGAGGTAAGATCATTATGAATCAGGAACTATTAATTAAAACAAACCTTCTTTCCTGTACCCAATAAATTTCTCAAATATTTTGTCAATAGAGTAATGATCAACTATGTGTTCAGTTGTCCAGTCTGCCTGAAGCAGTCAAAACAGACACATAGGCGACAGTTGGTTTTCAGGAAGATAATCTCGTTTATGGAGGATGCATCTGCATATCCAATCATGACCATATGGTCCCTTAGCGCCCATCCGTTGAAAGAGACCTCAGCCAGTCAGGCTAAGCCATGTAGAAGACCAAAGACGATATGCTCGCAATTCTTTCAATCTTATGAGGGAAAGGGGGACAAGGGAAGAGACAGTCACAACAGAGAGAAAAAAGATGATTGGCCTAAATTACTAGAGGAAGGGGGCAGTGACTTCGGAAAGGCAAAGAACGATTGGCTGAAATTACGTAAGCCTGCAAGGTTAAACAATGTTTCAGACAATGGAAACAGGTGAGAAGTAAATGTCTGCTGTCTCCACTGCAATGGTGCAGTAGCCAAATAGCCAATGAAACGAATATTGGGCCTATCCATAACATTATTGGACATATCAGACCCTCATTTTATTCCTCATATTGTAGCAATGTTCCCTTCATTTAATGTCATGAATGCATTTTGATGAACTGACAACAATCCATTGCTGAGTAGGAAGAGATTTTTGCTGGGCAAAACAGCCACTTAATTGAAATGGCCAGATAAACAGTGGACACATAGTCGTTCACTACTGTAACATTTCCATCTAAAGTTCGATCATGTTTAAAAAAAGAAAGAGATTTCAATAAGGCTAAATCAGAAATTCTTAAATAGAATACAGCTACTGTCAGGTATCCTATAAAATGTTTCCAACATTTTGCCAGTAACAGTTACATGTATATTTCTCTCTCATGATTCTAAAATCAGAATTTCTAAATTAAAACACCTTTTCTGAAGTGTAAACAATAAAGTGTTTCAAACATTTTGTCAACAACAATTTTATATTTTTCCTCCGAAGCTAAAATCAGAAGTTCTTGATTAAAATAATTCTTCCTAAATGTAAGCAATAAAGAGTTTCAAACATTTTGTCAACAATCCCCACAAACGTTTTCTCATGACAAAAACAATACTCATAAAGCTCAAACCAGACATCTTAATTTAGAATGAAACCTTCCTCCATGTAGATCTATATAAATAAAATAGATGACATTTGATACAAATAGATCCCATACAGTTCAATAACATGAGTGTCCCATTATAATATAATTAATATTGTGCAGATCTGGAAGTTT